>NDFZ01005448.1:735287-769804 GCA_002192655.3 Mamestra configurata
CAAAGTCAAAGTCAAAGTCAAAACGTTTATTTCAATTAGGCCATTAAACGGCACTTTTGAACGTCATCGTTTACAGTTCAGTAAAATAATAATGTTACATTAATAAAGTGACTCTACTGTCCATTCGGAAAGGTAGATTCTTATGGAGAAGAATGGACAAGAAACTCCATTCAGGCAACTCCAGTCAGGTTTTGTAGTGATATATATTTTGTTTTGGACATACCAATAGCTTGTTTGTGTGGTTTTTTAAACTAATAATTAAAGTTTGTTATAATGATAAACAAATAAATTCCGCAACAGATATGTCACTTTGACAGTTATATTGAATAGCGGTCACATCGTAGTAAGTTTCATCACCTAAATATAACGCTTTAAAGTCCCAAATCACTGAACTGTAATTTTATTGGCATTCAAACTTAAAATCAAAATACACAAGATCGTTTCAATTTAAAAAAATATAATTTAGTATAAATAGGTATTCAAAAAGAACCAACCATTAGTATCAATCAGAAAATTGTTACATCACTAATGTATCAAATTAGAACAGTCTAGTCAAAACATAACCTAAATCTGTCAAAGCCGACTACAACTTCCGACAAATGACAGACAAACTGACAGTCGTGACTGTCAGTCTGACTGACAAGCACGACGTATGTTTTTACAATGACCAAGGAATTTTAACAATCGTGCCTTGCTAATCTTTGCTACTTTCTAAACGTAGAAACAGGAAATGAACGCTTCTGAAATGATTGGGGGAAATGATCCCCCATTTATTGTTTAAGTTGTTTTGTTTTAGCATGGTAATAGCGGCCATGCCTTTTTCGTAATATTCTCGTAGGAACCCGTCTCGTAGGAACAAACTATATTTTATTGTCAAAAAGTAAAAAAAAAAATGACGATCACGAAGTGGTCAATTTAAAACGGCTTTGAAGTATCTATTTCTGTTTTTTTTTAAGAACTAGCTTTTTCCCGCGGCTTTGCTCGCGTTCTTCATCTAAATCTACACAAAATTCATCAAAATCGGTTAAGCTTTTTGGGCGTGAAAGAGTAACAAAAAAATAAACAAATTTCTTTTTTGATAATATTAGTTGGGATAAGGATGACACTGCTGTTGCTAGGTAAATCACAAAAGCTGTAGCTACTTCGAAAACGTTAATTACAACCCGGAAATGTCCGCTTCAAAACAATTAAACATTATTAAAAGCCAAATGTTCGGAGAAATAATTCCCCAATTATTGTTAGCAGGAAATCAAAATTACAAAATACCACTCACGACAACCCGTTTAATGAAAAGTCACAGCACAAATTTTCATTACGAAAAACTTAATTTTAAATAATATTCCGTTTCGAAAGAAATACCTCTAGAAAAACAGGGAAGAAATACTATCATTAAAAATGCCACTCACGACAACCCGTCTCATGAAAAGTCACACAACCCGTCTCATGAAAAGTCACAGCACTAATTTTATTTACAAAACAAAAACTTCATTTAAAATCATATTCCGTTTCGAAGGAAATATCTTTAGAAAAACAGGGAAGAAACACTATCATTATTAAGCATTTGTTTTTCATCAAATTAAGTCATTATTAAAATGAGGGCTATCTTTAGTTTAGGAATCCGTCAAACTGCACCCCGTTTTCTATAAAGATCTAATTTGTTACTCTGTTGACAAATATAATGTTTCCTATTGCAATTAATTGTCCAAAATAATGATGTAACCAATCAGAAGCATTGACGCGACATGTGACTTAACTAAGAATTTCAGCAGTCGAATGAAAAGTTATTGCAGTATGACATCATTATGAGGTTAATGGTACAAGTTCGTAGCCGACTGCAGACAGCAGCAGCAGACGACGTGTCGCCCCTCACGCCCCAGGATGGAGGATTTCCCCCCGAAATCAATAAAAAAAAAAAGTGGAGATTCATAAGTAGCAAGCGTAGCATATAACGTTTCCTGCCAGGGTTGCGGAATTTCTTCGAAAGAGTCACCACGGCCCTGGAACGCAAAGGGCTTTAGAAGGAAAACGGATGGGTTTTAGTCAGTAGGAGTCTGACACGCCCTTCGCTCCGCCCAGAGCGGAAGAAGTCATTTGATGATTTGATGAAAAAAAATGCATATAACGTTTATTATGGAATTCCTTCGAAAGAGTTACCGCGGCCCTGGGACGCTAGGGGCATTTGGAGAAACACGGGTGGGTTTTAGTCAGTAAGAGTCTGACACTCCGCGGTCATTTGCTGATTACCAATCCAAAAAAAGAAAAGACGTTTCCCAGCCCTTTAACTGGTTCTAGTCGAAGTTCATCAGAACGTCCAAAATGTATATTACTAAGTACCGGTATGTCGTTTACATTCATTTTGACTTTTCGACAGACGTTTTCTCTGATAGAATGTCACATGAAGGCTAAAGCTGATAACACGCTGGCGATTTGCGAGCGAGTTCAAAGCGAGGCGAGTGCGCAACGAGCTCGCAGCGAGATCGCAACGAACGCGAACCATATACGCCACGAAGACACGCCGTAGGGCCTTATCACACTGGCGATTTTCAAGCGAGTCCAAATCGAGGCGAATGCGCAGCGAGCTCGCCGCGAATAGAGCCGTCGACGCCATTTTGGTCGGATTCGCGCCCGCCGCGTCTTCGTAGCGTGTTCGTTGCGAACTAGCTGCGAGCTCGTTTTGCACTCGCACCGCTTTGAACTCGCTCAAAAATCGCTAGTGTGATATCTGCCTTAGCGTGGTCTCGGCGTGCCGTTCGTGTTGAACGCGGCGAGCTCGCTGCGCGCCTGCGACGTATTCGCGGTAAGGTCACCGCTGCACCGAGTCAACTACGGTTGGTAGTGTGGTTACTTAAAATTATGAGTTTTATGGTATTAATACATCGATATCTCTTTTTGTTATAGATCGGTTTTACCTTTAATCACCCAGCACGATCACCACCATCGTAATAAAATCCAATCTGCAAACTGTTCCTCCTGCCTACACCTCCACGAAAGCAGCCGTGACGTGTATTTTAATTAGCTAGATCCTATCTCTCACACGTTGATAGCCTTGTTTGCATGAAGTTTCGCTGCGCTTGTAAAACTTACTGTGCAATTAAGTTCAAATTGCAGCACTAAGCATTAAACTGTTAATGTTAATTCGGTTTTGCTTGCGAATGTTAATTAATTAGCTTTTATGGGTAGCGACAGTTGCTGTGCAAAAATAGTTGTGATACATAAATTTGATTTCTCTAGCATAGGATAGGCCATCCAGTTTTAGCCTAGGCTCAAAAGGGTGACCGTTGGAAATCCTCGAAGTGGATGTCTGAGGATGGACGACGTCGCTGAGGCCTACCAAGCGAGAGGTGACGAGATGACCTGGACGTTTAAAATACCTGGAAGGATTTGGGGCAGGACTCTGTCCAGCAGTGGAACAACAAAGGCTTAATACAAATGGAAAAAAAGAATGAAAAATCTACTCGCACTATCGTAGACCACTGCTAGCACACAATAGTCCTCTTCTAAGCTGCGCCACTAAACCCAGCCCCGCTAGCCGTGTTTAGTCTGTCCCAGTCATCTTTTAGGTCGTCTATCTATAGAGCTACCGTTTGACTACCGTACAGTTACCTGAAAAAGCGATCGTTGTCCAAATTAAGCATGACAGACGTCGTAATCTTGTCATTAACAAAACTTGTGAAACGGGTGAAAAGTCAATAATTTGTGAAAAAAAAACCACTTCCGAACTAAACGAAGCTATTCTTCCCGCACTTATCTCAATGAAACTCCGTCAATAAAAACTGTCAAGTCAGACTGACTCACTGAAGTGCAAATCCTCCGCCGACCATCGTTTACTTTCGCATTTCGTTATTTTTTTCTCCGGACTAAAGTTTGAATTGGATCGATCAGTCTGTAAGTCTTTCTTGGCCTTTTGCTTCGTAAGAACTTATGCTGGGGTTAGCTACTATCTAAAGTTTAGATCATCATCTGTTTAGATGCTAAACAGATGAGGTAGGTAAACCAGTATTTTATTTTAAGCTTGGGGTAAACATCGCGAAGAAATCGATATTTCATTGAACCAAAAAAGACAATAGGTACATGTCATGTTAAGACGTATACATAAAAAAAAAATACGGGGATTTGAATTTAGAATCCGCTAATCAATCTTTAAATTAAGAATGTGGGTTTTATTTTTTAATTTATGAATAAGCACGGTAAATTCCATCAACTGACAATGGGTCCACGTGGTGGATAACGGCTCCTTCAATTTTGCAGTCATGTGGCCTGTGTTCCACCAGCTTCAAAAACATAGACTTGATTATAACTGCTTGCCTCCAAATGGTAAGAAATAAAGTGCTCTCTTTTACTAATCCTGCGTTCCAGACTCCAGTTTGAAAAGGTAGCAATGCAATTACAGAGACATGTCTTAGAAGCATTGTCTTGGCGTGACAGTACAATATTCTCTCACCTAAGGCACGTCTTAGGTGCACAGTGGTCATGTCCAACGAAGAATTGCAGTTTCTTATATGTCAAAGTTATAAAATTTGAACCAGAAAGCCAATTTTCGTAATCAAAATCGTTCATAATCAAGTTGCAATTTTGTCAAAAATATTATTAAACGTATCAAACCATAGTAAACCACAATCTTTCTTAATAATACCGTTGCTTAACGTCCAGCCATTATTCGGGCACCAAACATTATTGCATGGCGTTGAGGAAAACAGAAACATTAAGCCTGTAAGTGAACCAAAGTGCTAATGCCGCCGAAATTAATTTCCTGACATTGTAATTCTTTTGCCCTCTACTTTCTATTTCCCCCAAATACACCAGTGTGCGCATGGAGTCGGAGAATTGAATTACAAGGACAATATCTGGTTTTTCTAGCTCCAATTGCATAAGGGTAAATGTTATTGAGATGGATTTTTACTGTGTCTTATTTAAAAATGATGTGGAAAAAAGTCACGGTTCTTATGTCTTGTCTTGTAGATAAAAATACCGGATACGGCAAACCTGGTTGATTTTATTTGCAAGCTATGGATTGGTATTAAAATACTGATACTGATGAAATGTACAAAATGTACCCTAACCCTGCCTTTATCCCTTCTTGGGCGTGTAATTCACATTTTTCCCTAAAAAACAAAAGCGTCTACTTTAAGAGTCCTCCAAACTGATTTTAAGAGTCCCCCAAACTGAATTACGTTGTCCCCAAAGCATAATGAGGACCATAATAACTAAGTTCAAAGTAACAATTTCTTAAATCAAAATTGACACATTCCGTCGTCCTGAGGGCCGGTTTAACAAAAAGTTATTATTTTTAACGTATTTCCTTAACTGGGTCAAAGAAGAACTCTTTTGTAGGCGGACATTATTAGAAATATTTCTTGGAGGAACTTTTAAAAGGATTTGAATTCAGTTTTGGTCGTATTAAAAGTTAGTTCAGAAATAACTGCACCATAAAATTTGCAGCTTTCAATTTTATAATGGACTGGCTTGTGCACTATTTCTGTATTTTTAGTACCAGTATTTTAGAATGGACTGCCTATCTGTCCTCCACGACCCAGTAACTGGGTAAAACGATACCCCATGGCAAGACAGGTGCCATATTTTCTGGCTTATGACTACCCGTAACGATTACAGTTTTTTTTTGGTCACCCATCCACGGGCCGACCTCGGCAAGCAACGCTTAACCTCGAAGATCGACCCGTGCGGCTGTTATTATTTAGCACACAAAATAATAACAAAAGACGATCTCCAATGAACAAAACCAGCACATACAGAACAAGTAATTTCCTGTAGCTTTATCACATGTCCCAAAAACTGAGGCTATGAAGTCAATCTGCGGATAATATTCGTCTTGAACAACAAACCCCGAGTTTTTATCATTTAGGAACAGACGTACGTAGGAGAGAAATGTTTCAGAAGTTCAAGTTGGTTTTGTGTTTGAAATAGGTACGTATCATGGAAGAGCTTTAAAAAGATTCTCACTATTCAACACAAGTCTATAGTTTGCTAATACGGGCCAGTCTTTTTGGAGTCGAGCTCGTCCCGCCATCTATGTCTGCCGCGATGTCGTCTGAAATTTAATGGGACCATTCGGTGGTTTCCTTTTGCCAATTTCTCGGATGACATGCGACAGACACGTCCGGCCAAATCCGGCTGAAGCTCCGCGTTTTATGTTGTTAATATGGTCAAGGTAAACAGGCCAGAACATATGACACCTAAACATCGTAAATGAAAGAAAATTGAGGACTAATACTATAAACAAAGTCGCACAGTCCGCCTCTGTCTGTTTCGTCGCTTATTTCTCTTTAACTAAGTAAAGATTTCGATACGGTTTTCATTAATAGAAAGAGTAATAAACGAGGGAGGTTTGTGAATATAATTTGTGAATGTGTAATATTTGGTAAAAAGATTTTTTTTTATAACACCGAAGTACGGTCGTGATAAAGGAAAGTCGAAGAAACGACGCTGCGCGGCCCTCCGATTTCTGTCTGCAGAGTTTAGAGGAGCCTAACATGAATGGGTTCATCAGAGGTAAATTCGCTTGCTTTGCTCGCTCACTCTAGCTCCCGTCACCCCATTCGAACCTAACTAAATGAGCTGCACCCATAATTTTTACCTGGGCGAGTGGGCCGCTGGTTCAAAGTATTTTTTCTTATTTAAAACAAGACTTATATTAAAAATAATCGAATTTATGAAACATCAAGTATCATTTTTATCATCCCACTTATCCTAATTTATTTGGGGTCGCACAGTCTTCTTCTTCCAAACATCGCAATTTGCCGTCATCTTCTCCTTTGTTTTAGTTAATCTATAGAAACCACACACAGCTATATTATGGTGATACCTACTTCTGAAATATGTACCTCTCGACACATATTTCAGGAGTAGGTAAATGATTGATAAGAAATTAAATAGTTGAAAATCCAGATTATTCTAGATGGTTCGCAATATGGACGGTTATGGGGGTAGACCAACAAAGCAATGGATAGAATGTGTTCCATCCGTCGTTTCGTAGTCTTGATCTTCACTAGGTATTTCATTTCTTTTCAAACATTTACTCTTATAAACCCACTATTCACCGATCACCTCAATTTTTATCCACCATTCAGTTTACTGAACCAAATCAAAAGCCCGGGAAACACGACAAAGATGGCCGCCCCAAATGTCAAGGGGAACGTCGGGCTACAGCTACACGGCTAACATCGGGCCGATACAACAGAACAAATATTAGTGAAGCAGCTGGTAGTTCGTGCATGTGATTTGAGGACTGGATTCCGAGTCAAGTTGAGGACTCTGGAGCAGAGATCATGTTTGTTTATTGAGTTTACAGGTGAGTACATTGGCTATCAGTTTGCTTGTTACACGCCAAAATTCGTGATTCTAGGTCAACGGGAACTATCATATAGGTTTTCGACCCAAAACCTATAGGGTACTTCCGGTTGACCTAGAATTATCAATTTCGGTTAAAAGCAAGGTCTTACAGCACAAGTAAAGGGAAAATTCCGAAAACAATTTTTTTGTAATTTTTATTTTTTTGGTAAATTACAAATTTTCGCGAAAATCTAAATTTGCGTTACTCCGAGTTAGTCTACAGTTTTTATAACCGCAAAGCGGGTGTACCTATAATTAATACTAGACAGCAGCTTTGCGGTTCGTACATCCTGATGTATTATGAACGCAGTCAAGGGAATTTGGTGGGTACTTAATTAATTAAAAACTTAAGATCGAGTGTCACGGCACGTTTATAATTAACTTTAAATATTGCTATCGATTTCGTTGACCTTACGTACTGCCCAATGCAAGCCTTGCAGGAATCCAAATCCTAATAAAAAAAGCTAAGGTATACCAGGGATATACGCTGCAATTAACGTAACAATATAAAGGCCCAAACAATATAAAGAGTTAACCATCCACTCGAAAAGAAGAAGAACCAGGAAAACTCATTTCTTTTCAGTTAGCAACCACTTATCTACAGCTATTAACAAATGACGTCACAGCCAGATCTTCTGCAGTTAACCTGTACAGTGGTCAAAAAAATCGTGGGATGAAAAATAGCTTCTCTGGGTTGAAGGTTTTTGTAGGACGCGGGGTCTTGTCGACACCTTTTGTTTTAAAAGGGTTGACTTTTTAGGATAAGAGGGTTGATTTGTAGGATTCCATAACCGAGGGCCAATGTTAATGGGAATAAAATTGTGAACTTTTGAATGTTAACATTTTGTTAGAGGCTTTTGTTATACCTTCCGTTTTATTTAATAGGGCTGGATTATTATTATTTTTTTGCGTTTTGTTAAATAAATACTGAGTATTTGTGGAGAACAATTATTACTTTGTTTTGATTAACACAGTGGACGTGAGAAAATCAGGCCGTTACGGTTTCAAAGACTTATTGTTCCGTGCCTCGGAAAGCACGTTATGCCGTTGGTCCCGGCTGTCATTTGTAGATCTTTGGCAGTCGTTACGGATTGTCAGACGCCAGTAAATGTGACTCTAGTCTTACCAAAGAGTACCGTGTTACCCAGTTAATGGGTTGTGGAGGTCTGGTAGGCAGCCGTTCCACGTAAAATACTGGTATTCAGCTGAATCCGGTTTGACTGGAAGCTGGACTGAAGCTGACTGATAGTTGGGAAAATGATTTATGTTGTAGGTAGTTAACTCAACCAATAGTCAAATTGTGTTTAAAATTTATTAAAATGCATTTTTCTTTTTTTTTTTATTTGACGTGGGTTTGCTCTTGACTCTAGTCAAGTAGTCTAGGTCATAGAAGACAGAGACAAAGTCGACGATGGAACGAGCTTACCCAGAAGAAGCCTGTTCACTCTAATTTTGAAGAGATTAGGGTTGTATGCGTTATGGCTATCAATTACGTTGATCAATGGTCGTATAAATAACCATTGATCGAAAAACGCATTTTAATGAAAAACCACAACTCTGGCTTGACTTAACTACGGATCATAAAACTCGCCCAAAGACATTTTTTTTTTAAAGGATGGAAAATCATCAAATGATTTCTTCCGCTCTGGGTGGAGCGGGAGGGCGTATCAGACTCTTACTGACTAAAACCCATCCGTGTTCCTTCTAAAGCCCTTTACGTTCCAGGGCCGCGGTGACTCTTTCGAACAAATTCCGCAACCCTGGCAGGGCCCTTAGACAATAGTGGTAGATTATTTCATTTGTTACATTCAAGTAATAATTGAGATTTTATAAGACAATTTCAATAAACGAACAGATGGCCACACAAGCAGTTGGCAATTAATCAATAATGTAGCATTATCTTTAAGGTCATGCCATTAACTGGCGGCGGCGCTTTGAGTCACTCTTGAATGAAATTGACATAAGTATAGATACATATTCTGTATTATTAACTACCACAATAACCTAAAATGCTTCGGTTCCTATGGTATACCTAGGCCACTGGAGCAAAGACACTGGATTGAGCTAGTGAAAAGCTTTTTACAAAAATACAACCGATTTCCAAATAAAAATACAGTTTTTGATTGTTTCTTCGTTTTTAACACCGTTTCCGAAATTAAAGTTATTTTTTACTTGGAAACACAACCTTTTATTTGGGAGTCGGTTGTATTTTTTTATTTTTCACCTTTTAGTGGTACCCCCCCCCCCTACACCTAACAATTATAGGAAAATCACAGGAAAGCAAAATACGCAATTGCGTTTACCTGCATGACATGTTTTTTCCATGAGTTATGTTATGAGGTAACAAACATAAAAAAATAAAATAAAAAATACAACCGACTTGAGAACCACCTCCTTTTTTTGAAGTCGGTCAAAAAGCAACATGGATGGTTATTTTCTATAAAAAAAAACTCGGTAAAACGACCTCAAAACAATAGCTTTATCAGTTAGTAACACGTAAGAACATAGCCAAACCAAAGATTTCAAACTAATAATATTATGATAGGCAATCCCACAATTTCCGTAGGCCCTTGTTTTGTTTCTACGTGGGACGTGACTTAATTAGAAGACGATCCTCTGTTGTTTTAGCGTTTTCTTATAATAATTTTACGAAGCTACTATGTTCATATATTGTAGGATTTTTTACTATAATATGTTCTTAATATAATGTTAACCTAATACTCTATTAATGGAAGGAAGTTTATTTTTAAGTCTTCAGCGTCGCAAAATAATTTGCTCTGTATGTACTCGTATGTAGCGGAATTTGTTCGAAAGAGTCACCGCGGCCCTGGAACGCAAAGGGCTTTAGAAGGAACACGGATGGGTTTTAGTCAGTAAGAGTCTGACACACCCTTCTGCTCCACCCAGAGCGGAAGAAGTTATTGTTCCTATGATTGTTACCTCAAACTCCTCAATTATGAACCGATTTGAAAAATTCATTCACACATTTTTTCATTTCATGCGAAAGGAGTCCATCCTTTCGCATGAAATGAAAAAATGTGTTCTGATTGGTCCCACAGAAAAGTCATCAAAATCGGTTCAGTAGTTTGGTTTTTAAATCAAAATAGCTGGGAAAAATAGAAAATATATCGTCGAAGTAAACGAAAGGGCGTGATTTGCTTTCCAGTGGTGTTGTTAGGTGTGGGGTACCACTAAAAGTGAAAAATAAAAATCTTTTTTACAAAAAAATACAACCGACTTCCAAATAAAAAAAAAAACTACAAAACTGTTATTAATTTAGAGTGAAAAGTTTGACACTCAGCGTTAATGTAGGTAACTTTCTATTCATTTCTATCTGTGAACGAATTTACGTAGGTAATCTGATTAAAACTCTAGATTGCATTTTATTTTATATTATTTATTTATTATTATAATGCTCACGTTTGAACACAATCTCACCTGATGGAAAAAGAGAATCTGGTCGACGAAGGAGCGCGCTTACCTAGAATCTTTTCCCCCTAAATTTGTGTGGTGGGGACCACACAAATTTATTAAACAAACAATTTTACTTCTTCATTTTTTTTTTTGTCAAAATCGTCATTTCAACACGATTTTATAGTCCCTCATTTACATTTTAGGCATTAATTAAATGAAAAAAAAAACATAATCTAGGTATCTAAAATACCATATCCCCTCTTAACAAACGACTCTCGAAAGTGCAAATTCCAAATCCAAAATTTCAAACCCTGTTCAAAGAGAGAATGAGCCAGAATCGTGAGCGTGAGTGTTTGAAATAAAAGAACGAACGAAACGAACTCTTATTACATCATTTCCCGTGGAATTCATACAAACGGCCAGCGTTTGATACATTCACTCGAAAAATGTTTGAAAAAGGAACGTTAGTTTGAAAGGAATTGATTCAAAGTCAAATCAATTCATTTATTTCAACTAGACTATTAATTTTAAAGGCACTTTTGAGCGTCAAATTTTACAGTTTGAAAATAAAATATTATAGTGACTCTAGTTGGCCATTCGCAAAAAGTAGATTTGTATTTGAAATCGAAATTTAATTTTTAACTTTGGTACATGAAAAAGTTCAAAATTGCAACCCATAGGTACTTTTTTTAGGGACACGAATAAGGGGATACGAATGGACTAAAATACAGAACACGAAAGTCGATACTTGAATTGGTGGCAATGGATTCAAAATATCTCGCATCATGAATTCAGGCACCAATAGTTGTAGTTATTTTCACATGAACAAAGACAAGTTGGGACAGAATTTATTATGATCACGATCATTTAAAGAAGCATATTTATTTTTATAGTTGGTACCTATTTTTAACAAAAGTAATGAGAATAGTTTATCACAAATAAACAAACCATTTCACAAAATTTTGTTTTAAAAATACAAATGAAAACGAAGCTAACTAGGTCCCTACCAATTTAAAATAACGTGTCGGTAATAAATTAACAAAGTAGGGAACAAAGCATTTTAAAAAGTAAACGATGATGGACAAGGTCAATTAAAGAAACAATTATTTGTAAATTAGGAGGCACTACTCCAGTAATAAAAATGGGAGATAAAATCATTAGGATAAATATCCGGTTTTAAATGTAACTTTTTAAAGGTCATGACAATGAGCAAGAGCCACATGAGCGCGCAAGATGCGAAGAGCACAAGACCAGTCTCAATGTGGCGACACTTGGGGAATCCCTATGTCCTGCAGTGAACGACTTTCGGCTGAAAAGAAGCAAGACAAACAAACGATGACGTTTGTCATCTAGGTACAGTCAACAAAGGCTATTTGGTAAACAGGCAAAAATAGTATTTTTCGCACTGTACTGCCAATATTTATTTCTAATGTGAGCATTATAACTTTTAAAGCTTATGACATACTTACAAGTGTGGTGTACAATAATTGGCTCTCAGCAGACTCACAACATTGTTTAAAAGTAGTTGCAAGTTAGCTGCCTGCATACCAAATAGCTTTGTTGACTGTAGGTACACAAAATATTTTTTTTTGTTTAACTGCAGCGGCAGCCATTATTGCTGCACACGTAATTTAAGTCATGCAGAACACATGAGTATCTTATTTCAAATCCATCAATCAAACCTCGAAATAACATTTGAACCTGAGTAGCGCAAAATCATGTGCATCTACTGTATCCTGTATCAAAAGCTAACAAGCCTAGAAGCTTAGTGTTGCTAATTTAAGGCTTATCCATTAGATTCAAAAGCAACATGGCATGGGTTTCCATCCATAGTAGGGATGTTACGGACTGCCAGGGTTGCGTTATTGTTTGAAAAAGTTACTGCGGCCCTGGGACGCAAACGACATTTGGAGGAACACGGTTGGGTTTTAATCAGTAACGGCTGGTTTCAATAACGTATCTACCTTTAACTGTCAAATTAGCTATCGACAGTAGCTGAAACGTCATATTTAAAAGGCAAACATGACGTTTCGGCTACTGTTGGTAGCTAATTTGACAGTTGGTTAAAGGAAGATACGTTATTGAGACTGGCCGTAAGTCTGACACTCAAGAGCGGAAGGAGTAATTTGATTTTACATCCAGAAAAATAATGATACGGAGCTTCGACTCCAATTCTGATAAGTCGGAACTTCCGATTGATATTACACCTCCGGTTCCGACTTCGGCTCCGACACTTTTTATCGAAGGTTTTAATCGGAGGTCGAAGCTTAATTCAATCTAAACAGATGTCTAGGTAGATGAAGATGAATTGATAATCTTCATCTGCCTAGCCTTTTCCCAACTATATTGGGGTCGGCTTCTATTCAAACCTCGATTCAGCTGAATACAGTATTTTACGTGGAGCGAATCTCCACAAATCAAGTCCAGTAATCAAGCAACTCATTTAATTACTGTTATTCAAAACACGATTATGTTTATTTTCAACGCCAATGTTATGCAGGTTAAAAATTAGAGGCTGACTGAATATTTTTTGTTGTATAGAATTTGATTCGGCCTGCCCTTAACACATCTGCTTTCAGCCACCACCTCCGACTTCGCCTCTGACTTAGGTTCGTATGAAACCTTCCTAACAATCCTGGCTCATAGTTAGCGTTAAATATTTAGCCACTTCTGTGGTGTGAACTAATGAATCGAATTCGACAGCGGCGGGCTGATTGCGATGAGGCTTGCTGCCAACAAATTGAGATGCATGCATCTTTGTTGAGTTTGCTAAATAATGCTGGCGGAGACGGGATTTTGGAAGGAAATATTTTGGTGTCTGAAACAGCATTTTCGAGCTTCATTGCCTTCACCCCAATAGGGTACTAGACTGGACTTTTTTATTTCATTTCTCAAAAGCTCACGACACAGTTAAAACGAATTTAAGTATATATGTCACCGGAAAATTGCAGAATCCGTAAGATTGTATTAAATTAATCTCGATTAGATTATAATTTCTCGATATATTATTAAAAAAATGTTTTGTATATAATTAATCCCATCCAAATTCATTAGTTTCCAATACATTCGTGTCTTATTTAGAAAAAAATGTTCACAATTTCACGAGATATTTTACAATCTTACGGAGTTAGCCATTTTCCGGTGACATATATAACCATTCTTTAGAGTGCTTTTGAGTAATTCTTCGTTCATTATATATCACCTTGATATTTCTATTTCAGGCATATTTTTATAGATATTTGTGCATGTCATGTCTGTGGTGGCATTGAGGTGAGCTGTTCGTGTTACATAAAACCTGCCGTAATTTTCTAAGCTAAGTATTACATAGCTATGTAAATCATAAGTGACAATATCCACATAATAATAAACTTACGATATAATTTAAACATTCGGTCTCGTACGTGAAGGGTTCCATACCATAAACCTAAAGAACACGTTCTTTTTTTTTTATTCGTTCTCCGTCCATTTTATTTTATTGTCTATCGTTATAGCGGCAATAGAAATATAGATACGCACTGAAAATTTCAGCTGTCTGCTTATGTTTCTTGAGCTACAGACCGCTGTCAGACGGGCGGACGGATAACCCATGCCACCGTCTATTTTATTGAGGATTCATTCCTCAATAAAATAGACGGTGGCAACAAGATGGCCGCTATTTTAACACAAGTTTTATTTTTAATTGTTATTGATAGGCACGCGTTTGACCACTATCTCACCTGAAGGTAAGCGATGATGTGGTCGAAGACGGAGCACGATTGCCTAGAAGTAACCAGTTCACTCTCTTCTCTTCTTTATAGACCACAAAAATTACATAAAATTAAGACATGAGAAAATACGATTCTTGTCTATTACTCATATGACTACATCGGTCAACTCAAATCTGAAAAATACATTAAGCTTGCCCACAAGAGCAGTGGAGCAAATTCATGGGATTTAGTTGGCAACACTGTAGTCTGGTCCGGACCAATAGGCGTAGTAGCTTTGGTGGTAAGGACATCTCTATTAATGAATATGTACCGCGGTTTCAGTTCATTTGTGTTATTCTAGCTACTAATAATAATAATAATTTCAATTTTAAACGAATATTATATATTTCTTAACATTGTTTGTTCGTTTGTATCAATCAGGCAATCTCAGGAAGTAGGAAATGAATACTAGCTGTTGCCGTCCGAGACTCTGCCCGCTTTAATTAAGGTAGTACTTCCCCGGATATCTTTATAAATTAAGCTTTATTACTGTTAAGTTTCGTCAAAATCAGTAGTTTTTGTGTGAAAGGGGTCAAACATACATCCATCTACATTATACCCATAAACTTTCGCGTTTATGATAGAAACTCGCCTGTACAGAGTAGAAAACTGACAGAAACTCGCTTGAACAGAGTAGAACACTCATAGAAAGCAACGCTATCGCTGAATGTCATATTTATGCTGGTATTTACATCCTAGAACACGCGAAATAGGCCACTTAGGTTAAATCTCCGGCAAAATTGTATATTTCCGAAAAAGTGTACTGTGTGATCGTCTTAATTTTTATTGTGTTTTTTAGTGTTCCGTACCCAAAAGGTAACCTACGAAACCCTATTGCTACGCTTCCGCTGTCCGCCCGTCCGCCTGTCCGCCCGCCCGCCTGTCTGTCAGCGGGCTGTATCTCAAGAACCGTAATGGGTAGACAGTTGAAATTTACACAGAGGGTATTTCTATTGCCGGTATAACAACACAAGAAACGTGTTTTTCCGTTTCGTGTGAGAGTCTGACTCGCACTTGGCCGGTTTTTTATTAACGAGACAAAAGAAAAATACTTCGTTTTTTTTTCCGGAAAATACCTTATTATGTATGGTATATTCATACACGACAATACTTGGTGACAGTCTCTATAATTATTTTACAAAAGTGCCTATTAAAACTCACTGGGCTAGTTTACATTTGACATTTACGATTTTCGGTTATAAATACCGAAATGTCACATACGTCATCAATAATTATAGTGTACTAGGTATTTAGAACAAGATATTTAGTTCAGACGTGGGATGGGATGTCAACGATTGTTACTTAAAGGCTCTTTTAATTTAAGGATTCCGTAATTACGGAGCAAGGGTATAAGGTCTGGTCTACAAGGAAAAACGGAACCATTATAGTCACTTCGTTGTCCGTCCGTCTGTCAGTCTGTGAAGATCTCTTAGGAACTCGAGGAGATATCAAGTTGGATATCCATCTAAATACTTAGGTCTTCGGTCCCTTGGAGGTCAATTTTTTTTATTATTTATTTATTAACCGGTACAGTAGTGGAGCTCGTGGCTAAAGAAAAATAGCCGCACAGGCCGATCAAGGTTAAGCAACGCTTGCCAAGGTGCACGAGTTTCCTTCGTGCCTCGAAAAGCACGTTAAGCCGTTGGTCCCGGCTGTCACTTGTAGATCTTTGACACTGAAATCGCGAAAAAAAATCAGCTGTTCCATACATTTCTGTGCGCATTTAACTCGACAAAATGTACTGAACAGCTGATATTTATTTTGCGATTTCGGGTTTGGTTCCATAGTAAATTTTGTTCATAATGATGAGTACAATGACCTCTTAAGAGGTATTGCGTTTATTCTGTTACACGTTGTATATCCCTCCCCTCCCAGGATATCTTTTTTCATACTCGCAAATAACCTGGAGAATAAATCCAAGACCTTATTCTCGGCCTTGGCCCTTGCAACCAATACACCAAACGAGGCAAAAAATAAAGCCAGGTTAAAATTCTTTTAGTAATATAATCTGTAAAGCAGATCGATGAGGTCCCTAGGGTGAGCTCAATAAATTCAGCAGGGTTATGAATTGACCCGTACCCGGCTGATAACATCTCTTGCGGGAACGGTGGTGTTAAGGAAAAACGGAGGAAAAATGGATGGAAATGCATTTTATTTTATAATGTGGTTTCAAAGGAATCGTTTCTACACGGAAGATATGTTAGGTCCTACCTCTCTAACAGATATGTCCTAGTATGATATGTCCTACTTGCCTCAAAGAGATGTCAGCATAGGAGACGGGACCCGCTAGGGCCAGAGCCTGCCAGGGTTGCGGAATTTGTTCGAAAGAGGCACCGCGGCCCTGGACCGCAAAGGGCTTTAGAAGGAACACGGATTGGTTTTAGTCAGTAAGAGTCTGACACGTCTTCCGCTCCACCCAGAGCGGAAGAAGTCATCTGATGAATTATCATCCTTAAAAAAAAGGTCTTTATTCTTTTCCGAAACAACTAAGTATATGTAATACTTTGTTGTTTCTGAAAAGAATAAGCAATAAGGTAAAACCGGAAAGCGAACAAGCGATCGCGCTGATCAGATTTTTATTTTTCGTAGAGAATAGGTATGCACCTTTCTACTTACAGTTTTTTGCAGGTGCAAAGCGGAAAAAAATAAAAACTTAAAATTATTCTTAAAAAAATCTTTTTTTAGATCCTGAACATTCCTCTCAGCAAAACCTATCAATTGATACCCATATCATGGGGGTGTATAAAAAATAATTGGACCGCCATCCTTGGAAGTCCGCCATATTAGATTTAGAATCATCATTCTAAATCTAATATCACTTGGCAAACCGTGCAATGTAATTCTTCATGGAAACAAAATCATTAACCAGCTACTATTTGACTAAGCAAGAGTTTCTTTTAAAGAACTTTAGCAAGACAATCATTACAGATGGAGATCAGGCGTGATATTTTATGGACGCAAGCGCAGATAAAAATATGCGCATGTACATTGGAAATACAGCCATTTAATAACTAGGTACATTTACTAGCAATAAGAACAGAAATATTACTGCCGTGAATGAGACGCCATCTTTTTATTTGAAAAAACAGGTTGCATGCCCATCAGAACAAACTTCATTTCCCTTTCAATTTATTTTTAGTATTGGCTATAATATTACTTTTATTTTAAGAACCAAGTTCTGTAGATGATCTGGCTAGTTGCAGATTTTCAGCATAAATAACAAACCTTTGATTAGTTTCAATACTAATTTGTACCCAAAGGGGAAATGCTATTAATTTTTAAAAGTTCCAAAGTTCGCATTCGAATTCGCATCTCAGTTGCAAACTGTCAAAAAAACCTAATTTCCCTAAATTTTGACAGATTGCGACGTTATCGAACGTTTTTTAAAAATTAATAGAATTCCACAGATTCTTAATTCAAATTTGAGTGGCAGTAACCGAAACGTTGGTTGCTAGGCTAAGTTTAATTCAGAAATGAATTAAGATTTTGCATATAGAATTATAGTAAAGATTCTGTTTTTCCCCCTGATCAATAGATGGGCCAAGTGATGGTGATAGATAGGCTATTTTACCCCTGAAACAGGTACGCAAGGTTCTGTGAAAGGCCTCGGAGCAAAAATCTAGTTTTATCTAATAAACCTTGTAGAACCAATGGAACGAACAAGCCCAAAATGCCGAAGACCAATCACTCACCAAAGCTAAAGGCCCTATTAGATACCTATTTGAGTTGTTATAATTAATACTAAGATCATTTCGAAGAAACGATGTCCAATTTTATTCGGTTGTTATTTTACCTCTAGTAACTGGGATTGTAGTTTCTAAGGAAAAAAAAATAGGAAAGTATTAACTTAGAAGTATAAATTATTCAGGACGTTAAATAAAAGATCTCTTGGATCTGCTGAACGAATACCCGTATAAAATTAAGGTTACAACAGATAGGCATGATGCGACAATGCAACACCGAAGCGACGACTATTTTTCATAGGAAACTAGCTACCTGCCCCAGCTTTGCACGGGTGCACCTAAAGGTATACTTACATAATCGGATCGGTCGGATTTGGATTTTTTTCTCTGTATATGATAGCCACATTCATGAGAAATGTTAGAGACTATACGGGAACAGGAAATTCCTACGAGAGTGGGGAAAAACGGGATATGGGCGCAAAAGCTAGTTTTATGATACACAAACCTTCCTCGTTTATCGCACTTTCTACTAGAGAACATGGTATCAACACCCGTTGCCTTGTTTAGAAGAAATCGGAGACACAGAGGCAGAAAGCGACTCTAATTTATTCTATTTAGTGATATTGATTCTATAAGGCTTATCCTAACACAATGCAACTGCGTGATCACCAACATTTCGCATAAACTTTGGTCTGTTGTTTCATCATCATGAGCCGAATGACGTTCACTGCTGGACATAGGCCTCCCCCAAAATGGCTTGCCATAATCGCCACGCTTGGCAGGCAGGTTGGCGATCGCACTGTAGCTGTTGCAATGCACAGAGAATGCTGCTGCCCATTCAGCCATTCATGCCCTTAGTCGCCTCTTACAACACCCACGGGAAGTGATGGAATGGCGCTATTCTTTTACGTCCGACACCATACAGAAGTAGAAGTTTGTAGTTTACTAATATATTTTAAGCACAACACAAAAGTCAATAAAACACAAATGATTAGGTTGAATAATCGTAAAGTCGCGTCGCGTTGTATTGTAGGAAAGCATTGAAGCGGAATATTTGACGCACGACATAAACAACGGTGCACAATAACACACAACATGACTAGACAGCTGATAACATGGTAGGTAGGTATTTTGTTTTAAGACGAACTTCACATAACAAAACTTGATTAACGTGCACATGACTTTTATCGCGATGAAGCCGCCATCTTGAAAAGTTCGCGCGGCTGTGATGGCGTTCTCGTGTTCTATTAGGCTTTAAGGCTCTTATAGATAGGCGCGACGGGACAACGATGCAAAAACTCGCTTTTATTATGATATTGTTCAAATTCAAATATGTTTCGCTCAATCAAGGATATCAGTAGAAAAAATTCGAAGAACTAGAGTTGTCATATGTCTGCGGATACCTTCACTGATAAAATCTCAAACAATTTAAAATAATGATGATAAGTAATACTTGAGCTAAATTGATTGTAAAACACAATGGCACCGATAGTGTTAAACACAGATTTTAATTTGATAAGGCTGATCCTAACTGTTACTGATACATTTTTAAAATAACTTGTAACAATGATGAAACCCGAACATTATCGTTAAAATAATGCTCCGCTAACATTTGGCTTACTGGTAAATATTATTAGCTATTATTAAATCACAAGCTATACCTGCACATCTACCTACTCACGAATAGGGAATGATAGCGTGATGGCAACAAAATTAATCCAAAAAAACCAGCCAAGTACGAGTCAGACTCTCACACGAAGGATTCCGTACCATAAACTGAAAAAAAAAACACGTCTCTTGTACGGAACGGCTCCCGTACAGGAAACGTGTTTTTTCGGTTTTAAACTTTATTAAATTTTTATTATTCGTTGCTATAGCGGCAACAGAAATGCATCATCTGTGAAAATGTTAACTGTCTAGCTATCACGGTTCATGAGATACAGCCTGGTGACAGACAGACAGACGGACAGTGGAGTCTTAGTAATAGGGTCCCGTTTTTACGGAACCCTAAAAAAACAGCAAAGGAGTTAGTAAAAACATAATAGGGTATTTTAACCATCGTAGTGACGTCATGCGTGTTTTCAACGCTCTGTGTCGTCTTCATTTTATGTTTACATGAAAAAAGAAAAAATACGTGTCCAATATATTTTGGAAATCTATCTGACAGACCCATTCGATCTTTTCAGTAAAATACCCTATTTCCACTTTCTCTCCTTATCACGACATAACTAGGCCAGTAAGCACAAAGGGATGTTTAGAACTAGGATAAACTCAATTGGTTGGTTGATCATTGCGTGAAGGAAAAACTATTTCATAAGACCATACATTCTAAATGCTTTGATAAACTTCGCGAAGTCCTATCCTAGCTTATATGACAAACATCATAAAATACCCGTACCTACTTTAGTCGTAAAAAACACCATACCCAGTTATTCCCACATTTATTTTTGTTTGAAAGTGTTCAAACGGTCTAGAATTGTCTATGAACAAGTCTGGAACGTTTGTACATTATGTAGGCCTAACCCTACTTGTCAGTTACAACCTTTTTGTTCATAAGTACCTACTGAAAGGTCTATTCCGAAAAACTCCCGTTATTTCAGACCGAAAAACTTCGAAGTAACGACAGGCGATGGAATCGAAAATAGAATGCTAAAATCCCCTTTTGTTAACCGACTTCAAAAAAAGGAGGAGGTTCTCAATTCGGTTGTATTGAAAAAAAAAAAAATACTGTGTTCGAAAAGTTACTTGGGACAGACATTTTTATTTTAAGATTATGAAATTTAGTAAAGTTTCAGTCAATGCTACTGAACAGAGAAATAATAGATAGATATAGACAGTTTAACAAATGTTCGATGTGATAAACCACATCTAAATAGGCTAAGCCGTTTCTGAGATTAGCGTGCACAAACGCACAGACAAACAGATAAATTCTAACAATCATTGTTTTGGGTGCTATTTGTGTTGATAAAGGTCCCAATAATATTTTTTCACATATATCTTCCATGTACAGACAGTGATCCGTTACATTTTTATTAATGCATAGAATATAGGCTCGCACGAGAGATGGTCGAGGATAGAGCTAGCTTGCCTCGAATTAACATATTATAAATCCTTACGAATATTATAATTTTCGCATGAAAATGGTTTTTTTTGTTTGTTATTCTTAACGCCTAAATCGTCGAACCGTTTTGGATGAATTTTGTAACAGAGATAAATGGGACCATAGAGACGATTATAGCCTACGAGACGATTGAAGCTAGTTCACTACATATGTCACCGGAAAATTGCAGACTCCGTTAGATTGTAATAAATCTTTATTAGATAATAATTTCTCGATACATTATGAAATAATCGTTTTGTATACAATAAATCCCATCCAAATTAATAGTTTCCAATTATACGTGTCTTATTTAGAAAAAAAGTTTACAATTTCACGCGATATTTTACAATCTAACGGCGTTTACCATTTTCCAGTGACAAATACCTACCTACACCACAGAAAGGTTATAAACACATACTGTGACAGGCGCGTCAAGTATAGGCTTCCCTAAATTCGCGCCCACTTTAATATGGGTTCACTACTCGAAATATAGGTAGGTACCTAAAACTAGAAATCGTTAGGTCAGCAAATAAATTCTAAAATTTGTAGCAAACGTCTATTCATTTCGAATAGGGAACCGAATCAGAAAGTATTAAATTATTTTACGGGAGATTACGTGCGTTTGACAAAGTAATTTCATACCGACAGAAAATTCATTAATTATTCTGGAGGTGAGTATTTTTTTTTTCAATAATATCTACAATATCTGAACAACCTTTTGATATCACATACAATACAAGTAATAAAATATCAGCTGCATTGACGACAGTGTATTCTACATCAGGTACACATGTGAACATGGACACATAACGCCATCTATTAAAACTTATATGAACTAAATTTTCTATCTTCGTGTTTAGACCCGGTGGCTTTAGCTACATTGCACTATTTAAGAGTTTTTTTTTATATATCTGGTAGCGTCACGAGGCTAGAGGAAAAATACTACAGTAGGTAAGTAGGCACTAAAAAGACTTCAGATTTAAATAGCATGAACAAAGTTGTTAAGAGTTGCTATTTTTAAAAAGGAGAATTTCTCGCCTCTGATACGTAAAACAGTTAAATTAAATGTCTAGACACTAGACTTCGGAACACGTCATCCATAATAGAAAAGGCTAAAGTGAGCTTTTGTGTCCGTTTCACACGTTTGCGGCTGAAATAAAGCAGCGACGCGATTTTATTAAATTACGACAGAGCCATGGCAACTTTTCATAACGGAAAATTAAAAAGTTCACACACGGTTGAAAGGAGGTGAAATCGAAATGGGGAAAACACTAGTGTTCGGGACTTTAAAATAGGTAGCAAACGTGAATGGCACAATGTTTGAACTGAACCTTAGAATTCATTCACGGACGGACAACACATTTTGAAAAACTGCAGAAGCTTATTATTAAGCACAGAAGTATCTTATGATGAAAAGAAAATGAGCACTATGGAAAGATTTTTGATACCTATTAGGCCCTTAAAGAAGTTAAACGAGGAGTGTAAGATTGTACCTACCTACTATAAAGTAAGAATTATTTGAAGTAATTACCTATTTTGGTTCAGAATACCTAATTTCTATATTGAGTTTGGTCTTCAGAAAAAATAATAATCAGGCTTAGAGCCAGGTTCATCTACCAAGTACAGGCCCTTTATTCATAAAAAATCTTATCTTCCAATTGGTGTAAATACCTACTCAATAGCAGATTTTTATTCAAATTTAGTTTGAAGGTAAATTGAACACAGAATCTGCCAGTATTTAAACTACGGATTTGTATTTTTTTATGAATCAGCCCGACTGTTTGTACAATAAGAAATAGCTAAACTATTTATCTATCTACCTTCTAGGTTCCGAAACTTGAATTTTCTGTCGGCATAATTAAAAAAGTAATAGGCCTATATCCATTCGAAACTCACGTCACTGAGAGATCTCATCGTGTTACGGACTTAAATATCTACATACCTACTCCTTTTGTTAGCCCAATCAGTCCCAGATCAGTAGATTTTACCTACGTTTCTAAATCTGCTTGTATGATCCTGGCTTAAACGGCAGAATTAGTAGCTACCGATTACAATTTCTTAAGAATAAGAGAGCTGTTCTGAGAGACCTACCTACCCAGAGTTATGAGATATGTGACCTACCTATATACTTTTATGGGTAGGTACATAAGACGGCTTGATATGAAATTGTAACGAAGTATTTTTATGGCCTGTTTCGTACGAGAAAAGAACTAATGAGATACAATTAGGATAATAAAGAGGTAGAAACCTGCGGAATTCTTCATGAAATCGCGGTTGGTTATTTGAGTTTTTTTTTACTATTATATACCGTGCCTACAAAAAAAATTGTACACGATGCGGAATAATGCAACTTACAAAAATGTCCGCCGATTAACGAGATTTTATCTTTTAGTTAAAATAGATGCATGCGACTATGCGGCGTCGAACACGGTATAAATTAATTTAAAACAAATTACATTTGAATAAATTAACGATTAAATGCAACTTTTATGCGGGCATCGAATTGTTTAAATTTTTGTTTGATTAATAAACGGAAGTTAAAAATGGTTGGTATTTCCGTCGCCTCACCGTTTTGTTCTGACTGAACTGACTTTATTAATAGAAGTCCTAGATTTTTTATTAAAATCTGGAGTACCTATATCGATGAAAATTATTCAGTTTAATTTCATTTAATTTTGAACATTTTTGCCAATTGAGTTTTGTAAAATCACAAGTTGATCGTTCTTAGTAGGTATTTACGAAGTCATAACTCATAAACATAATTTATTTTTCCAAGTATCGAAAATTCGAATGTATATCTTTTTTAAACAAATGTAGGATGCCAGATATGCCTATGTTGGTACCTAAATAAACAAAATAACACGCCTACAATCTTGGTTCCCGTCCCTTATCGGCCAATACCACCGATAGGCTATTTCTTGAGAACTGTCTGGTTGACGAGTTTGACAGGTTATTAGGCTCAGATCATTTACATGCCTAGGCCCTAAGCTTAAAACTAGCAATCAAACAAACTAACCTGTTATAATGCACAGACACTAAAATTCCCAGAATTCTCGTACAACTACAAGTCAAACACAAACCACACACAATACGATAAATCTTATTTCACATAATCCCGTCACAATAAAACATTTTAATCACACACCAAACTCCATAAAAATGCTCCATTTGTGAGCTAAAACTTCATACTGTTTAACATTACACTGAAATCCATCTGTATATCGTCAATTTTACGAGCGACGTAATTCTGGAGAGAGAGCGCGCGACGATCTCTCACATCCGAATGGCACGAGCAAGGAGGCCCGACTGACGCGCGCCGCAGCGAGATCGTGTAAGCTCGTACAAAAAAATAGAGCGGCGTTTATCGATATTCCAAATTCGAATTTTTAATTAGGGTGTAACCAACTGTTGGCTACCTGATGAATACAAGCTGTTAATAATTTTAATGAATGAATTTGGTAAAAAAATGTTAATTTTAGTTAAGTGGTGCATGAATTTAATAAAGATTTTAATATCCGAAGTACGAAGTTTTTTATTGCTGTTTTATTTTTGTAGGCTGCCCCTAAATTAGCGTTGCGTGGTAATAAACTGTAGAAAGCCAACTTTTTCCTGCCTAGGTTTTAAAGTCGCCATTTTTCAAATACCTTTCTTTTGCGTTTTAATCATATACCTTTAATTATTCCGCACAGCTATGTAAACCTCATTTATATTCCGTTTCTAACTAAAAATAACACCCATATCACGCCTGACTGTGAATCGATTGACACCTTGTCAAATTCGGTCCAGTAGTTTCAGAAGGATGAGGGATCATCCGAACTCTCGTACCTAAATATTTATAGGTTACTTATCCATACATACGAACTTGTTACAAATTTTCCCTCAATTTTCGTAATCTATATACTAATATTATAAAGCTGAAGAGTTTGTTTGTTTAAACGCGCTAATCTCTGGAACTACCAAATTCTTTTTGTATATGATAGCCACATTTATGAGGAAGTCTATAGGCTATACGGAATGGGAAAAACGGGATATGCGCGTACAAGGTCGCGGGCAAAAGCTATATTATATATTTTGGCTTTTCTGAAAGGGTTAGTAGGTACATATGTAAATTCCGAAACACACTGTTAAACTAAATCTTATTTAGGTATAAGACAAGTTAGAAATGTATTATATTCCTATGTATTTTTGTGTTAAATTAACGTTAACCTAAATCTTATATTGATTTCGTTATTCATAGTTTTGTTAAGAAATACTTTCTCAAAGAAACTGTGAAACACTAATTTATGAATGCGGTTGTAACTTTACATATTCAGTGCCAATAGTTTGAGTGAAATGGCTGTGCTTACATCCGTACAATTTTACATCCGTACAATTGTAATGGTTCTGTTTTTTTACTATTTAGCTATGGAACCCTAAAAATAGTGTTAGTTACAAAAACCCAATGATTTGAATAAATGATCCTTATTTTGATAAATTTGAAATAAATAACACTTTTACACGTAAATTTTCATCGATTTTAACCAGATGAGGCCAATTAATCTGACTTGCCTGTTTAAAATCGCACAGATTAACATCACACCTTTAATATTCCTAGTGAGTGAACTAGTGCCCCTATGAACTCCAGCTGTTGCTTATAAACACCCCAGTTATACTGAACCCACGACCCAGTATTCTTACGACTTCTAGCCCATTTAACTTGTCGCTGGGGTAAACAGGGACACGATAAACTCGCGTTTCTATTACGTATTAAGTAGGTACCTATTTAATATCTACGTTCTACCTAAGTGGTTGCAAATCGTAAAATTAAACTGAATAAATTATTGTACCTCGCAAATGATTTGGTTTCAGTTTAACCCTAACTGCAGAATTATCGATTGGCTAAGTGCAATTTTATCGACTTTCGTGCAGCTCTATTTCATTTTGTGTCAAACGAAGGTTTGTATTTCAAATGTTTGTTTTGTTGATCGTGGATTGTTCTTGTATTTGATAAGTTTATTTAATGTAGGTATAAACAATGATAATATAGTATTTAGAGTTATACATATGTAGGTAGGTTACTAGATAATATGTTTTGTTTGTTTCAGCCCCGTCCTAACCCAGTAACTGTCCAACTGTACCTAAGTCAAATCAATCGATGCATTAAGTTTTTAATGTCTAGTCTAGGTGTGTGCGACTCTTTCTTGTTTTTTTAAATTATTTATAACATGCACACTTGCTTCACCGATACACATTGGCAGAATAGTCGACATCGGCTTTGCTTGCCATTTTAACCCTACCTATAGAAGCATTACTTGCCTGTAGATAGATATATTTGTTCCGTTGTCTGTGGGTTGTTGATGTGATTTAGTTTAGTCGTTCTACGACAGGTGCAAAACAAAATTTTAATCCTTTAGGTAAATAGTTTGTAAAGGACATACTTACACATTTTAGACCAAATATTAGCGAGTTTGTTATGTGAAAGAGTTACCGAACATAAACCACTGATCGACAAAAACAGTTAGGTAGGTATTTTTGTAAGATATGTATATGATAACAACTGTTTTTTATATTTCTATGGCTGTAACTAATTTGTGTTTATTACGAACAGACTTTTTTAGGGTTCCATCCATGCCCAAAGGGTAAAACGGGACCCTATTACTAAGACTCCGATGTTCGTCCGTCTGTCTGTCTATCCGTCTGTCACCAGGCTGTATCTCATGTACCGTGATAGCTAGACAGTTGAAATGCTCACAGATGATGTATTTCTGTTGCTGCTATAACAACAAATAGTAGAACTTAAAAATAGTAGTGATAGTGTTGCCTAACGGGAAAACCTAGCAGTAGCTAGGTTTGGTATTCCCACATCCCACAAGTCCCGTCAAAATCGGTTCAGCCGTTTTGGAGATTACTAGGAACAAACAGACAGACAAACAAAAAAAAAGAGTGTTGTCGTTATAATATTATGCAAATACGTTTAAACAAAATATTAATTTGATATTACAGACAGACACTTCAATTTTATTTATTTATTTGTATGTACGGGTAGTAGAGCTGAAGAGCATATCTATACTTCTATACTCTATACTAATATTACAAAGAGGAAAGATTAGTATTTTTGTGTGTAACGAATAAACTTGAAAACTACTGGACCGATTTAAAAAAATCTTTCAGCAACGGATAGCTACATTATCAGCGAGTAACATAGGCTATATTTTATCCCCGGACTCCCAAGGAAACGGGAACTACGCGGGTGAAACCGCGTGACGTCCGCTAGTATATTATAATGCTCTACTATCCGTGCGAGCCGCGAGTAATAGGCAGTCACATTAGAAAAAATACAGGTCGGGCCATCTCTACCTAAGTAATCATTATCACACGTACATAATACTACTTTTTACAACCCACAAAACGAGTATCAAAGAAAGAAAACAGTCATTAAACGTCTAGTCTATGGTCAGTAGCATTTTTTTTTTGAGCTGGCAATGATTGAAAGCCATCAATCTTCATGTAGATTAACTTTTTGTCTCTGATATTGATCAATTACAAAGAAATAACGTGGTATTAATATCGTTTTATTTATTCTTTGTGGCTATCTTTAGTAGGTATTTTTATTGGCACGAGTGTGGAATAAATTAGTGTGGTCGTGCTGAAAACAGGAGTGTGTTTAAAGGTAAGTAAATACCTAGGTAAGTAGGTAAATAATAGTATCGTTGACAATGTTAATAAATGTTATGCCGTAATGTTGTGCTATTTAATCATGTTAAACTAAAATTTCTGTAAAGATAGAACAATTTCTTTGGAAACTCATAGTCTCAGTGTCGCGTCGCACCTGTCTAGGAAGCTTTTACCTCCTCAGCATTAGTGGAATGAACACTTTGTATGATCGTACTTGGTACTCGAAGGGTAAACAACTGAAATATTACTAATCCTCCACTGTCCGTCCGTTCGTCTGCCTGTTTCTCATGAAATTTGCAGCAGAAATTTTGACAAAGCGTGTTTTTCTATGGCTGCTTAAACGACAAATAATCGAATTGAAACAATAAAAAAAAAGTCGGTTTATGATACGGAAACGTGTGCGAGTCTGACCCTCAATTGGCCTATTTTTTCACTTTTATTTATTTAAATAGTCTTAATACTTGCTTTGCAAAATCAATAGCTCAGTCGCCACGCCAGGAATATAATCGGCGACGCTTTCAACATGTATCGGTCAATAAATTTCCAATTAGACGCCACTTATATAAAGTAAGACCCAGACAAGTGGCCTCGTGAAAATTAGCAAGAAATTCCATCCGATACTCTGTCTGGGTGAAGGTTCCTAAGTTCCTAGTATTCTAGAAACTAGCTATGGGTTTTAATCATAGACATTTCTAACTGGGGCAGTACTATAAAGTGCCCATGCCAACAATTTTTATAATGATAGTCCGCGTTTCACCACTGGAAAGCGAAGATGAGGTCGAAGATGCAGCACTCTTGTCTACAAGTAACCTATTCACGCTCGACTTAAAGACTCCGAATAAGATAGGTTTTAGCTATCAGGAAACACAGACTCCGGTAGCAAATTCTTCTCTTAAGCAGTATGTACAATCGGCGGCGACCTCTCGCGTCCGGCCCTGGTTAAATCCGTGGTCCGGAGCGAGGAGGCTTGTGAAGCCACCTCCTTCTGCGAAGCAGTAATGCTAGCGAAGGAGGAGGTGGGCCGCGCGAGGGAGAGACAAGGCCTTCGCCCCAACCGCCGCTACAGAAGACGCCCCGGGCCCCGGGCGTCGGGAGTCGCAGAGCGATCCCGGGCCACCGTAGGCGCGGGCCTGCGGATGGCGAGCGTTGGGTAGCTCGCTGTCCGGTCACAATCAGACCCGGCTCGATGGCGCGTTGTGTTCCACGTGCGTCTCAAAGAGATTTCAGCATAGGAGATGTGGCCCGCTAGGGCCAGAGCCTGCCAGGGTTGCGGAATTAGTTCGAATGAGTCACCGTGGCCGTGGAACGCATGCATGTCGGGATGGCATTCAATCGGTCAACTGCTAGTCGAACCAGTGTTGTGTCGACCAAAAATGAATGTCGAGATAGCGATCAGTCGAGGTAAACTCCATCGGCTTACTGTTCTGTCGGTCTACTGTAGGTCGGTTAAATGATCTGTAGCGATAGCGTTGGTCGAGATTTGGTTTGTCGGAGTAATTTTTTTTTTTTTTTTTTTTTTTAAAAACGTTGCCCCACACTAGGAATTTCTCCTGTATCGTGGGTGCGTTTACAAACATTCAAATTCACATACACAAACAGCCAGACCCGAAACAACTATCTGTAGGCCATACAAATATTTGTTCCGTGCGGGAATCGAACCCGCGACACGCGCCGCAGCAGTCAATCGCTCAACCACTGCGCCAATCGTGTCGTCAAAATGTGGAATGTGGTAGAATCGACTCTTACTGACTAAAACCAACCTGTACCTTCAAATGCCCTTTGCGTTCCAAGACCGCGATAACTGTTTCGAACAATTTCACAACCCTGGGTAGAAGGCCTGCGCACAGCCAAAAGAATCAGAAAAGTGTCAAGACGAAGCCATTGTGCGGCCAGCTCCTGTGTTTTCTTCAACCGACTGCCCCAGAAAGAGGGTTATGTTTTTCTAGAATACTGATTGGTTCGCGTTACACGCTGACAACAGGTACTCACACCTTTTTTAGTATCTCGTGGGTGTTGCCACACTGGTAACAGAAGTGTCTACTGTTTCGCTATTTTATTTATAGGAATGTTATTTTGTCTATAGTGTAATCTTTTACTTTCTCCTCATCACAGGTAGGGAAAATCGGCAGGCCTATTCTGTCAACATTGCACTGGGTATATGTTAATTGTAGCTAAATAATAACAGCCGCATGAGTCGATTTTCAAGGTTAAGCAACGCTTGCCGTGGTTGGCCGGTGGATGGGTGAAGATGGTCACCCATCCACCGAGACCGAGACTCCTCCGTGTCTCGGAAAGCACGCTAAGCCGTTGGTCCCGGCTGTCATTTGTAGATCTTTGGCAGTCGTTACGGATAGTCAGAAGCCAGAAAATCTCACACCAGTCTTGCCAAGGAGCACCAGTTTCCCAGTTAATGGGTTGTGGAGGTCTGGACGCTCTTACACTGGGAGCAAATTGGCTGTGACCAACGGACTGACAGACAGACACGAGTGATAAGTACTAAAAACGTTCGTTTTTCCCTACGAACATTCGGAACCCTAAACACATCCCTCAAGCATTAAATAGTAGATCAAGAGTAAATAAACACACCTACACAACACACATACAATCTGGGATCGTGTACTCTTGTACCCGCTACTCTATTTCCCCCCTAAACGCTCCTACACAGGGAGCAAAGACAGACACCCGAGTGATCCTATAAATTTCCATGTATCCAAACGAACTTTCTTAACGCTCAAAAGAAGAAGAAGAAAGAAAAAGAGTTTCTTTCCGACAAAACAGCCCTTCTGAAAGATACCCCTGAAGCATTCAATAGTAGAACAAGCGTAAATAAACACATACACAACACACATAGACAACATACATACACAACACACATACATTCTGGGATCGTGTACTGTACCCGCGACTCTATTTCCCGCCTGAGCGCTCCAACGCTGTATCTCATGAATGGCATGCGTTGGAATCGCTTACATTTGCGGAATTAAACATCCGATGCTTTTCTTGAATTTCTAGTTACTTGAATAGTAAGTGTGTTTTAGTTTTTCTTTGGAAATTGCAGTCAACCGTTCTGTCAATTTATGGCAAAGGTGCTATTCTGCAGTTCAACTTAGACACGGCAAAGGGAAGAGAGATTTCTACTGCCAGTCGATTCTGTAAACATGTCAAAGTGAAGTGAATCCTAGATGGATCAAGATGGAATGACAGCTCACTTCGTGATCACGTGACACCTTGATTATATATTGTGGATTGACTCACCTCGTGATCACTTCACCCAAGCCTTCACTTTGGTTTGTTTACAGAATCCGACCGGCTGATTACCTTCGGCACGGCAAAGATACAGGTCAAATGAAGGATTTCTTACCACTTACCAAAAAAACTACCTAGCCTTGTCCCAACTATATTGGGCTCCGCTTTCAATATTACGGGATCTAGCTGAGTACCAGTATTTAACATTGAGCGATTGCCTATCTCGTACCTTTGCAACTCAGTACCGGGGTAATATGCCTTGACAAGACTGGTTTCAGACTGTCTGTTAGGACTGTCAAAGATTTTCACTTTAACGTGCTTTCCGAGGCACAGAGGTGTTTCGGTAAGTAGACGATGCTCACCAGTCCACAAACCGACCTCGACACGCGTTGCTGAACCTCGAAGATGACCCAGTGTAGTTGTTATTGCTTAGCTACGAGCTCCTCCCATTTGTTTTCTTCTTATATACATATCTATTTTCCGTCATCTTAATAGCTATTTCCATAACTAGAAAAAGCCTATTTTTAAACCTTTTTAAATCTTTGTTCACGTACCCAACCACTGCAACTCCTTAGATCCTGAATCAATGTGGCGACCACCAGTAAAACGTCGAGTCAATGAAGCTCGACGAGACCCGAAGAAAGATCAATTGTCTTGGATCCCGCTCCCGCACCGGAATTAATCAAAAAACAACAGCGGAGGAGTAAGAAAAACATTTTTTCCACTTCCTTCATCAAGCAGGAGACAATAGGCACCAAGGAACTTTCACAACTAAGAGCTATGCACACGACGTATTTCATACGAGCCGACGACCCGCGTTTTACGAATGTGCGCTCACGGCGCTGTAAATTACCAAAAAGCAGATTGTCACATTCATATCGATACAAACGCGTGTACAACGCGATACAAACGCGCGCGAGAAGCGCGTTCAAAGCTCGTCCGTATCGCGTTTGCTTGTCGGAGAAACATAGCAGAAACAATACATATGCGCGACTGCAGCGTGTCCGTATCAATGTATCGCGTTTGTATCGATACAAAGACGAAGATACAAGATTATCTCTCTGTAATTGAAGCTAAATAAAAAAATAAATGCGTCACTAAATGTTTGTACGAGTGCAAAGGTTTACTGTCTGCGTCTGAATTGCGTTTAAAGCGCGATAGCGCGCGTCATCTGCGCGTCGTCGGCGCGTTAGAAAAACGCCGCGTGTAAAGTTCCTGAGGTAAGCCCAACAGTGTTAATTGTTAACGGTGTTAATTTTTAATCCACGGATTAAATTGAGGTGAGGCTCTTATTTAAGGTTAAAGCAGCTTGCATATTTTTTCTTTACAATTTCTCTTCACACTTTACGTGCGAAAGTTTGAATGGATGGACGTTTGCTTGTTACTCAATCACGACAGAACGGCTTAATAGATCTGGATGAAATTTGGCACAGAGATAGACTATTGTCTGGAACAGCACATGGGCATACTTTTTTACCTCAGGAATATGTTCCCTTAGGATAATTTTCGACATTCATGCGGGTGAAGCAGCTGATAGAAGCAAGTCTTCTATGCATCACTATTTGCCGTCATCTCAATAGTTACATTACTAGAAGAACCTCAGCCAATTTAAATCCAACAATGCAAATCCTAGACTTTTAAGTAGATAAGTATGTCTTTGATAATACCATTTCCGCTAAAACTTCGCTCTGTCTGACATGGGCGTGCAGTAGGCTACGGTAAGGGTAGTCGAGCCCATACACAATGGCCAAAAAACAAACTCACCACATTATTCAGGGTTGAAATCACTATACTGACGATGCGATTTTTTTTTCTGGTGGTCCCAAACGAAAAAACGATGCCATTGTCTTGGATCCTGCAACTCGCAACGGAAATAATCAAATTTATTATGCACAAGTCCATGGAGCATCATTCCTTGGAGCAACAGGCGTCTAGAGCGTAATGTTAAAAGTCTAAACTTATTCACAGCGTTTTTGTATACAGAATTGCGGAATTTATTCGAAAGAGTCACCACGGCCCTGGAACGCAAAGGGTATTTCGAGGAAACACGGATGGGTTTTAGTCAGTAAGAGTCTGATACTCCCTTCCGCTTCGTCAAGAGCGGAAGGAGTAAATTAAAGATTTCTCATCGGTAAAAAAAAAAACTAGACAAAGCTCAGTCGTTTTAAACCCAACATTGCGAACCCTAGACTTTTAAGTAGGTAAGAATGTCTTCGATAATACCCATATCCGCTCAAACATCGCACTGTCTGAGAGCCAAAATCAACAGTAGTGACCAACAGAAAACGCCGCGTTTTCCTGGTGGTCGCGAACGAAAAAACGATGCCATTGTCTTGGATCCTGCAACGCGCAAAGGAAATAATCAAATTTATTATGCACAAGTCCATGGAGCATCATTCCTTGGAGCAACAGTCGTCTAGAGCGTAATGTTAAAAGTCTAAACTTTTTTAATATACAGAATTGCGGAATTTATTTGAGAGAGTCACCGCGGCCCTGGAACGCAAAGGGTATTTCGAGGGAACACGGATGGGTTTTAGTCAGTAAGAGTCTGACACAACCTTTGACTGACCTATTGGTTGAGTGGTTAGTGACTCTGGCTGCTAAACCGGAGGTCGTGAGTTCGATTCCCACCCAGGACAAATCTTTGTGTGATGAGCATGATCATTTGTTCTGTGTCTGGGTGAAATTTGTCTATAATATGAATGTATTTAAAATATATAAGTATGTTTATCAGTTGTCTGGTTGCCATAGTACAGGCTTTGCCTAGTTTGGGATCGGATGACCGTGTGTGAGTTGTCCCAAGATATTATAAAATATTATTATAAACCTTCTGCTCCACCCAGAGCGGAAGGCGTAAATTAAAGATTTCCCATCGGTAAAAAAGAACTAGAAAAAGCTTAGTCGTTTTAAACCCAACATTGCGAACCTTAGACTTTTAAGTAGGTAAGCATGTCTTCGCTAATACCCATATCCACTAAAACTTCGCACTAAAGTTCAACGCTTAGGTTTAAGTCCTCTTGATAACTTAACCAGCCCGTAAGTTTTAGTTTCGGCTTCACAACTTGGAATTAGGACGTCTCTAACACAAAAACGGGATGAGTAGGCGGTACTTTTGGATAAAAAGTGTGTTGAATTTGTTTTTGTAAGGAAAAGGATTGAAGTCTTCTTTTGTTTATATCCTGTGAACAGGGATATATAAGTTGTTTAGTTTAAATATACTTAGAAACATCGTTTAAGATTTTATTAAAGGCTTTGAAAATGGTTGTCGCATCGTTACTGCTTTGTCGCGTTGTCGGACCAGTCTATTTTTTTTTTTTTTTTTTTTTT
>NDFZ01005448.1:769826-944505 GCA_002192655.3 Mamestra configurata
GGGGGGAAATCCTCATGGAAATCCTCCACCCTGGGGCGGGTGGAGGGGTCTGTCAGACTCTTACTGACTAAAACCACCCCGGTGTTCCATCTTCCACCTACGCCGGGGATCGCGGGAACGTATGCGACTTCCGCAATCCCCGGCTGTTGCCGGCCCGCCACTGCGGGCCACCTCGCATCAGCGGGGGGAGTGAGGTGTTTGACTCCCCCCGCTACGTCAAAGAGGGGCGCACGGGAACACCACGCGCCGCCACCTGGGGTCCTGATGAATCGGGGGCGACGGATATCCCCAAGTCCGCCGCCCCTGGACCCAGTTAGGGGGGCCGGAAGAGAGCAGCGTATGCCCTCCTCCGACGCCCGATGCGCCTGCTGCGGGCTGGGAGAGCGGTTGTAATTTCCCTCTCCCTTTCCGCAGCCTCCTTCTGCGCGATAACTGTCTCGCAGAATGAGACCACCGCGTCCCAGGACTCCTCACCGCCGACCATAGCATGAATTACGGCCGGCAGCGAGAGGTCACCGTCTACCACAGTGTCGGACCTGTCTGGAACAACCTCAACAGGTATTTGAATTGACAGCCCTTTTTAATTCTAATTATTTCTGCCTGAAGTCGAATGAACAATGACATTTAAAAAAACCACTATTGTATGTAGGTATTCAAATTGTTTTATTACCTTTTGCAACGACATACTTTACCTTTTAAAAAAAACAGTGCATTTACTACACTTTTTCAATTTCGACTATTCTTCAGCAGTAAAAATCTACAGGTAGAAATTGTACCGTCAATTCCATCCGTTGATTTATCATCAAATCATATCTCAAAAACAGCTGAACTATTAAAAGTAACACGATAATAATAACAGCTCGCGACTAAATACTCGTACAAACACGAGTCTGTTTTACTTCATAACTGTAATGTGTCCAGTTACAGAGGTAATGTAATTATTTATATTATGAGTTATGACTAATTATGGAAATCATAATCTTGTTAATGTAAATAAAATGTATCAAGCTGCGTAATTGGACGTGATTTGTAAACGCAATGCGTGTTTGTGTGCTATTCACCAAAACCAAAAGTAAAGTTATTTAGTGCATACATCAGCACCTCATGCTACAAAAATCTGTCAGATTTCTTTAATAGATTTTCAACGTTATCTCTGAAGTTTTTCGGTTCAAGGTCGATTTGATTTGACAAGAGAATTTGACAGTTTCGGGTAGCTTGATGTGCTGGCGTCTATACTTTGTAGTGGTTTTTATTCAACGACTTAATAAAAGGAGGAGGTTCTCAATTCAACTGTTTTTTTTTTCTATGTTTGTTTAGCGATATTTTCGCCAATTGTCAATCGATTTGGATGATTCTTTTTTATTTGAAATAACTTTTTCTTGTACTAGTCCCATTTCAATTTGAAAGAAAGAAGATGAAAGAAAAAGAGTTTATTTGCGACAAGCATGACGCATACCAATGAAAATAAAATAAACTAAATTACAAAAGTTATGCAAGTTGGGAAGATATGCGTCACATTCGCGCAAAACGGCCATTTGGTGAAGATCTGATGAAGATCTTCGGAGATAGGCAACGGAACTCTTCAATACTTTTTACAAAAAAAATACAACTGACTTCCAAATAAAAACTGTTTTATTTGGAAGTCGGTTGAATTTTTTTTGGAAGTGGATTGTACATATATTTTTGTTTATTAAGTTTTACTTTTCAGTGCTGGTCCCCCCAAAAATTTAAATTTAATTGTTAGCAAATCCTGTTTAATGGATTGAAATTGTGCCCTTAATGAGTACATACTACACAGTTCAAGTCCAGTCCAGAATAAATATATAAATGACCGGTCGATGTGGCGACGCTTGGGGTAAAAATCAAAATCAAAATCAAAAGTCATTTATTCAAATTAGGCTGAGTGCCAGCACTTTTTGAACGTCAAAGTTCTACATAAACACAGTTCCCCAAAACGCCCGCCCGTCACCACTTCCTAGTGTTTTAGCTGGGAAGAAGAAGTGGCGCAACAAACTCCCCAGCAACACATCTGTCTTTTAAGGTCTATGAACAGCAGTGGATGTCATTCAACTGAAGTTATGAGGTTGATGACTTTCCTTATCATTTGCACCTTATTCGTCCATAAGCATATTTACAACTTTTTAGTTTAAAACTGTAAATACTAACCTAGTTACATCCATAATATCATGTTGTCAACAGGGATATTGCCCTTTAACGCCCACCAAAACGGGACGGTCCCTCTGCCTATAGATAAACGTATAGTACCTATTTAAGCAGTCCTAATCTATTTTCGGCACCATTTCCCTAAGCCGTCCCAACTATACAAACTGTGGGCTCTGTCCAAGTGTCCAGTCAGGTGTTGAAAACCGTTGAATGTTTCATTGGTTCCGTATCGAGCGATACAATCGGACGCGCTGATTTGCGCTCCAGCGCGTATTGTCGCTTTAGTAAGCCAAACTTTGAAGTGTGGATATAGTTACGTCCAGGGTCAATTCGATGGACGGGTAACCATTTTTATCTGAATGAATATGAGAAGTAAAAATTGTTTTTTTTTTCTATATGGTGTATTTCAACTTTGGTGACTCAGATATTAAATACTTATATGTTACGGTAAATGTGATAAATTGAAAATTATTTATAATTACCGAACATCATTAATAATTACCGAAGGTCGAGGTAAAAGAAAGAAATGAATCATTTTTATCTGTGATTATTAATAATGTAATCTTAGTACCGATAATTGTAATAAATTTTCGAAAATAACGGATGCAACGCGTCTTTCTGAAATGGAAGTATAGAGGTATGCGGTACAGCGAGTAAAGTCCCGCACACCTCCACTGAAAATGGGAGGATCCTCCGACCAGACGGTTGTTGTGTCTGGTGGGCAACTGCCCGATAGTTGATATTCGGACTGTTGAATATGTTCAAATCGCACGGAGAACTTTGCTTGCGCGATGCAGGATTTCGTTGTAAGTTTGTCGTAGATGGCGCTGCGTTTCTTTTTGTTGCCGTACAAATTTCGCTTCTTAGTTTTTCATGTGGCGGCATTGACACAGACAGAAGATCTACTTATTAGGAAAACCAGACATCATAAACCCAGTATATGGGGGAGGGAAACCCCCTTATGCCACTCAACGTGATCGTAGTCGACGGCGGCGGTTTAAAAAAAAATAACCACGAAGGTGACAACGTGGTCTTTCCGATCACCCCATTCTAACCTGACCTGTCCGAGTCGGGGTGCCCTAAGTCCTAATACAGGACAAATAACTTCGACTTCTTGTATATAGAACTCTTCGGAAAGATCACTTGCAATTTCGGTGGGCATCATTAGATCTATACGATAAACGAAGTAAGACGTAAGTTAGTTTAAAGAGCAAATGCCCCGAATGAGGACAGGGAATCTTAGCTGAGCTGCCTCCTGCGACCTTTAAAGAGCATATTATTTATAAATACATTCATATCAGGTGAACTTTAAATAAAGAACGCGTTTTAGTCATCGTCTTCTAAGAATTACTTAGAGCTTCAAGTGACAGAGTAGCTGTCATCCTACTCCCCGGGGGCACAGCGTAATGATATGAATGTTTTAATGCCCCTTTTATTTATAGAGGACGCCTACAGTTACATTCATCTTTTTTCTTAAGTTTTATTTTGCTGTTTTTAGGGTTCTGTACTCAAAGGGTAAAACGGGACCCTAAACGAGCGCAAACACAGGTTATCCTCCCTCTTCCATCACTCTCATATTCCGATGGGACGGCAACCCCACACAACCGGAGAAAGATCTAACGCAGGACCAACGGCTTAACGTGCTTTCCGAGTCACGGGGTTGTCACATCACCAACTCAGGGATGTTACTCGGATTTTTTTATTGGAAAAACCCAATTACACTTTTGCCCGACCTGGGTGTCGAACCCCGGACTCCACGCTCGGCAGTCGCGCTTGCAACCGCGAGACCAACGGAGCAGTTATACATAAGTAGGTAGTTATTTAGGTAATATTTTTTGTTTGATTCAGCCCCGTACTAACCTAGTAAGCGTCCAACTGTACCTAAGTCAGATCAATCCATGAATTTAGTTTTTAGTGTTCCGTACCCAAAGGGTAAAACGGGACCCTATTACTAAGACTCCGCTGTCCGTCCGTCTGTCTATCTGTCCGTCTGTCACAAGGCTGTATCTTGTGAACCGTGATAATTAGACAGTTGAAATTTTCTCAGATGATGTGGTTCTGTTGCCGCTATAACTTAAAAACAGAATAAAGTAAATATTTAAGGGGGCTCCCCTCCACAACACACATGATGCCTTTTTATAGATAATGGTACGGAAGCCTTTGTGCGCGAGTCCGACTCGCACTTGGCCGGTTTTACTTAAGTTCTATTTTGTTGTTTTTTTATTAAGGTAAATGATATCTATCATATTTCGTTATCTTAAATGTGATTTTGAAACGCGATGAAAAATTAAGGGTAGATATTATTATAATGTAAGGCCCTAATGTTTTGAGCAATTCGGGGTCGAAACGCTTTTGTTATTGGGTCCAAATGCGCGCACAACGGAGCCAGTAACTGCTTCTACAATCGGACATCTAGACGCACTGCAAGTTACCATCCCTACCTTGTTGCTATTCCACCAATTCGCACTAAACGTTTCCAAACGTCTTTTATAATGCGCACAGCAAAGGAGTGGAACTCTCTGCCTGCGTCTGTGTTTCCGAACGCATACAACCCTAATCTCTTCAAAATTAGAGTGAACAGGCTTCTTCTGGGTAAGGTCACTCCATCGTCGACTTTGTCTCTGTCATCTATGACCTAGACTAGAGTCAAGAGCAAACCCATATTAAAAAAAAAAAAATCTCGCTGTTTAACCTATGAGGTTTTCGACTGCTTAACCGGGCTTGCCTGTGGTGGCCTTAATATAAATATTAAAGTCTCCAGCCAGGGCCTATTAAAACTTACAAACCAAGTGACTACACGCTAAGGGCACCCCCGGTGGGGTACAGGCCTCGGCTTAGGGCGTCGCTGAGGGGAGGACAGCTAGGGAGGGCTGGATTGAACTAGGAAGTTAAGGTGATTATTATTATTGAAGGTATGGAGGAGTCAAATGAATAAAGAGAATAATAATAAATCTCTTTATTTTCAGGCTACTTCGGCCCATAGATACCGTACAAAATAACGTATATATATATATTATATTACAGTTTGTGTTAGTATATAGAAACTTAAGCCTATGTTACTAAAAAACTTCACTTCCCTTAGTACTACGTCATTGTGCGTTCCGTCGGTCGATTCTGTAAACATGTCGAAGTGAAGGCTTGGGTGAAGTGATTACGAGGTGAGCTGTCAATTCATATAATCAAGATGTCAAGTGATCATGAAATTAATTGTCATTCCATCTTGATTATATGGACTGAAAGCTCACCTCGTCGTCTTTCACTCAAACCTTCACTTCGATTTGTTTGCAGAATCGACCGGCTGGTGGCACTTGTTCGCGTAAGCGACGGAACACCACGTCCTGCGGCCAAAAGTCCTCTTCCATGACGAGGTGCAGAAGACATGCTGGTACGCGCACCACGAACGCCTTGAAGTTGACGTTGCGGCGTGATTCCAGCAGCTGCACTCTCGGCTTGGAACTCTACCAGTCAACCTTTGGGTTAAAAAGAACTACACTATGATAGGTGTACAACAAATAAATAAAATTTAAAATATTATTTAGTTTCGGAAAAAAATAATAGCAATCTTTATGTTATATTTATAATTCTTCTGTACGTGTGTTGACAGTGAACTCCTCCTAAACGGCTGGACCGATCTTGATAATATTTTTTGTGTGTGTTCAAGGGGATTCGAGAATGGTTTAGATTCACAATTGGACCCGGTAGGTGGCTTTGCAATCGAATTCTATAATTTTTCGTCAGACACAAAGCAAACGTTCGGACAGGACAACGTTTGTCGGGACCACTAGTAGATATATATAATACTAATAAAATATATATTTTTTATTTATTTGGAAACTTAACAGTTTATTACTAATTTATGAAACATTCATAAATTAACCTCACTATCAATGAACAGTTCAATGCAGTTGCGTCAAAGCTACATCCTCTTAGATTCTGCATACACTGCACAGTGATAGCGAGATGATAACAATTATCTCTTCTGCCTGTAACAGAGTTTCACGTCACTGATAAAGCTAGGTTAACTAGAAAGTGGCGAACATAAAAAATAAAAAACATTATACAAGTGCAGATATTAACAATACTGTGGGATTGTTGACACTTTGTTCATTAAATCAAAGCTACAAGTATATAAATAATATGGCTATATTAATTAAACAAAGAGAGAAACAAAATGATTTGAAATCTAAAATTATGAATATATATTTTAATATCGCTTTACTCCGCAATTAGAACGTGCACAGATGAGATGTATATATTTCTCTTTTTTATTTTTATTTTTAAGAATATAATGCTAAAGTAATACCCATCCAATCACTTCCCGTGGGTGTCGTAAGAGGTGACTAAGGGACTCACCAGAGAATGGGCAGCAGTGTTCTCTGTGCATTGCAACAGCTACACTGCGATCGCCAACCCACCTGCCAAGCGTGGCGATTATGGCCAGGCCTTGGGGGAGGCCTATGTCCAGCAGTAGACGTCTTTCGTCTGATATGAGGATGATGAATAAACGAATAAGTATGATGTTTTATAATAATTTTTCTGATTATGAGAACTCATAATGCTTAATTATGACATATAAAAATAATAGGAAAGGTTGGCGAGAAACACGTTACTGTAGGTTAAATGGAAGATATACGTACTTAGATACATACTAATAAGCTGGTGAGAACTTAATTATTACTATTTAAACATTTATCTTAATTATTCTTGTCTATCAAGTAACCTTTTAATTAAAATAACTGCAACCGTTTTATTGGCAATTTGAGATATATTTTTATCTTAACTATAAAACGCAGGTTCACAATCTTAAAAATATTGGCACAAACTGAGTTTCAATAGCCATAAAATAACTGTAGAGCTTTGGAGATACTCCTTTTATTTAATTAAAGCAGTTATATTCTGACACAATATATATATATCGTGATTAATATGTACATAGTTTGTTCCCACGGGTGTACCTTGAGGAGCTCGTGACTAAATAATAACAATTGCACAGGTCAATCTTCAAGGTTAAGCAACGGTTGCCGAGGCCAGTTTAAGGATGGGTTCAGATCTTATTACACCGAGCTTTCTGCGTGCCTTGGAAAGCACGTTAAGCAGTTGTTCCCGGCTGTCATTTGACAATCAGTCGTGTGACGGTCGTAACGGATAGTCAGACGCCAGAAAAGCTTTGACTTTCTAGCTATTTTTTGAAAATACTGTTCAGTATTGTTTGAAGTCTGTACCCTGGTAATATAATGATATATCTTAAATATAATATCTTGGGACAACTCACACTCGGCCATCTGATCCCAAACTAGGCAGAGCCTGTGCTATGGCAACCAGACAACTGATAAACATACTCACTTATATATTTATAAATACATAGGTACTTATTATAGACAAATTACACCCAGACACAGAACAAATGATCATGCTCATCACACAAAGATTTGTCCTGGGTGGGAATCGAACCCACGACCTCCGGTTTAGCAGTCAGGGTCACTAACCACTCGACTAACAGGCCAGTCTAAATAATGTATACCCAACACGCATAATAATGAAACCTACACTTCAATTTTGTAGTTCAATGTCCAAAATAATTTGTTAAAATCATATCAAAATATCTAAGTATATTGTACGTATGTAGTTAAAAACAGCTATACTTGTTAACAAAATAAATTACCCATGACACCCACGGGCAATTTATTAACAAAACTAAAACACACATGTTTTACTACACAATGGCAGAAAGACTTTTATACCGAACTTGCTTCTTCCAGCAGCTTCGCCCGTTTCTGTCTCACGTTGAACAATACTTATATTGTTCAACGTGAGACAGGGATACAGGAGAAGACGCCTCGGGCGTCGGGAGTCGCAGGGCGATCCCCGGTCATCGCAGGCGCGGGCCTGCGGACGGGGAGCGTTGGGTGGCTCGTGTCCGATCAACACCAGGCCCGGGTCGATGGCGCGTTGTGTTTCACGCACGCCTCAAAGAGATGTCAGCATAGAAGATGGGGCCCGCTAGGGCCAGAGCCTGCCAGGGTTGCGGAATTTGTTCGAAAGAGTCACCGCGGCCCTGGAACGCAAAGGATTTTAGAAGGAACACGGATGTGTTATAGTCAGTAAGAGTCTGACACGCCCTTCCGTTTCACCCAGAGCGGAAGAAGTCATTTGATGATTTCCCATCCTTAAAAAGAGGCGTTGGGCAGGGCACATAGCTCGCACAGCATGGTCGATCTGGTGAAAGGTTCTGAAGTGGCGACCACGCTGCTTTGGAAGGCCTCCTACAAGGTGGGCTGATGAGCTGGTGAAGAGTGCCAATTCTACTAATTTATAAGCTACGTTTGCATTAGCATGTCAGTCGTAATCTGTCAAAAATATATGGAATGGATATATGGAGTCTTTTTAACCGACTTCAAAAAAAGGAGGAGGTTCTCAATTCGGTTGTATTTTTTTATGTGTGTTACCTCATAACTCCGTCATTTATGAACCGATTTGAAAAATTCTTTCATCTGAAAGGAAATACGTTCCGATTGGTTCCATACAAATTACTTAATCAGAATCGGTTCCGTACTTAAGTTTTTAAATCAAAATAGATGGAGGAAATAGAAAATATATTATCCAAGTAAATGAAATTGCGTGTTTTGCTTTCCTGTGATTTTCCAGTGGTGGGGTGCCACTAAAAAGTGAAATAAAAATACTAACCGACTTCCAAATTTAAAAATATAATTAATTTTGGATGTTGGTAATTTTTGGTTGTTTCTTCGTGTTTTAACACCGACTTCCGAAATTAAAGTTATTTTATAGGTACTTTGTAGTGGTTTTTTTTGACAGATTGCGACTGACATGCAAATGCGAACAATGCTTAAAAGTGAGTAGAATAAAATTGGCACTCTTCACCAGGTTCCACCATCGGACCTGACCTTCACAACTCTCTTCAATTACTGGGTAACAGGGTTTTCATTTTTTGGCTGGTATTTAGACTTTCGGGCGTTCAGCTACCCGTAAAGACTTACAAAAATATAGAATAGACCGACGGGACCCTAAGCGTGCTTTTCTAGTTATCACCCATCTATAGGTGGACAGCGGCAAGCGATCTACAGAAATGCATTGATTGATTCGGAGGGGTTGAAATCAATCAATTTATATGTCACCGGAAAATTGCAAATGCCGTTATATTTTAAAATATCGCGTGAAATTGTTAACTATATTTTCTTAATAAGTCACGGATATATTGGAAACTTTTGAATTTGGGTGGGATTTATTGTTTTCAAAACGATTTTTTCGAAATATATTGAGGAATTAGAATCTAACAAAGATTTCTGACAATCTTACGGAGTCTGCAATTTTCCGGTGACATTTATAAAACTCTTACATTACAGAATGACTAAGTGACTGACAGACAGCGCACAGCCGAAACTCCTGGTCGTAGAAAGCTGAAATTTGGCATGTAGGTTCGGACGAACGGGAAAAACGGGACATGTGCGTACGACGCATGCAACAGCTGGTGTTGTATAAACAATGAGAAAAGACGAGTTTAATAAGAAAGCCATTATAAGTACGAGTAGGTAATATAAATCGCCTTGAACGAACCGCGGATAAATTGCTATTTCCACTTAACTAAAATACAGAAACAGTTGTAAATGTTATGTCTAAGAAATTATTATTCATAGATGCAATGCAATTACACTCGCGCTTTGCTCTCAAGGAAGCGACGTCATACGAAAATGGCGTCGCGCATTTTGTTGAGCTACTGTGTTCATGCATGAGTGTCGGGGAATTTTGAGTTTACATTTCTGTGGCCGTACTACGAAGTCCCAACGCCATCATGACTTTTTCGTGAATATATTTTTTTTAAACAACTTACGTTACTATCTTTATATTTTTTTAATCTTCAAGCCCTTACATTTGGTATCTATTTTAAGGGGGTTGAGAAAAATATGTTATCCGCCATCTTGGACATTTTGAAATTATTATAGTATTGAGTATTGCAAATTCTATTGTCACTAGAACTAAAGGTGTATGCAAAATTTCAGCTCAATCAGATACCAATAAATGGACGAAAAATTGTTTGCAAATTTTGACGGACAACTTACGAACGAACAGTGCAAGTTAAATAAAAGCTATAAAAAGGGGTAATGCTATTCATTCTGCAGTGCGATTCTGTAATCATCTCACCGTGTAAACTAAAGTGAAGTGAACATGAAGTGAGCTATCAATCCATACAAACAGGATACTTGTAGAATGACAGTTCACTTCATGCTCACTCCACCTCCTCAAGATTACACGGCGAGATGCTGACAGAATAGACCGGCTGTATAGCTCCGTTTCTCTCTCTCATAACGGAATCATCATGGTATTAAGATGTTATATTAAGGCTCCTTCACAGTGATAGTTTTATTACATAATATAACATATTTCTTCCGGACGGATTGTAGTATTGCACAACATTATTTTTTTTCAGGGTTCAGGCTATAGTATGTAAATTAAATACCTACATTAATTGAGCTCCTCATTACTAATAAAGTTTTAAGATAATGTTATACTATCAAAATATGGACATTTCAATGGTCTGAAATAAACGAATTTTATTTTATTTATTATTATTATTTATAGTACTAACGGGGTTTAATCCAAAGTTCAGGAGGCTACTGAGACGTTGCTGATGGAAAAACTTAATAATACTATACGCCTTGGAGATCAAATCCCGGACAAGCTCACACTTGCGAATACTCGACTAGCTACCAGTGAAATCTAAACTAATGTCTAATATTTTTTTAAATGGTATAATGTAAAGTCGAGGGAAATAGCTAGTCGATCATAAATTTTTCAAGAAAATTATCAAAGAACGTGAATATATTAATGTCAAAAATGGGGAATTTAGTCTAGGTACACATGATCCATGATCGGTAATTTCTCAACCATACTATATACCATGCTTCAAACCTTATTCGTGTTATTTTTTTTCTTAGTTTGAATATCAATTGATTGATTTTGTTTGGTCATTTTAATTTTGAGTCGGCTTCATTTTCAACGGACTTCAAAAAAAGGAGGATTCTCCATTTTGTTATTTATGTCTGTTACCTCATAACTCTGTCATTTTGAACTGATTTGATTTTCTTTTTCATTATGTGAAAGGATACACTTTCCGATTGGTTCATAGAAATTTCATCAAAATCGGTTCAGTAGTTTGGTTTTCAAATCAAAATAGCTGGAAAAATATGTCTTCCATGTAAATGGAATTGCGTATATTTGCTTTCTTGTGACTTTACAGTGGTGTTGTCAGGTGTACCACTAAAATTGAAAAAAAAATAAAAAAACTCTTTGACAAAAAAGAACAACCAACTTCCAAATAAATAAAAAGTTTTTTTTTCCATTTATGATTTTGTTTACTAATTTATTGTTTGTCTTAATTCAAAACTGGAATGTAGTCTTTACGTGTTCCATAATCCTTCAAAATTGCGACCTAAATGAAAGAAGTCATTGGCTTCTTAAAGGTCTCAGCTGTGTTGTGGCAATGAAGACTTTATTTTTGACTAGTTTATTCCCGTTCCCGTTGGAATTTCGAGAAATCTTATGTTAATGCACACTCCCAAGGAACCTACAAGCCAAAGTTCAGCTCTCTACGACCAGCAGTTTCGGCTGTGCGTTGTCTGTCAGTCAATCACTCAGTAACGGAAGAGTTTTATATACATAGGCAGTATGTATATAAAACTCTTCCGTTACTGAGTCCCGACAGACGTCCTGTCCAAACGTTTGCTTTGTGTCTGACGAAAAATTATAGAAATCGATTGCAGCGCCACCTACCGGGTCCAATTGTGAATCTAAACCATTCTCGAATCCCCTTGAACACACACAAAAAATTTCATCAACATCGGTCTAGCCGTTAAGGAGGAGTTCACTGTCAAGACACGTACAGAAGAATTATATATAAAGATATTGATTTTACGTGGACTCGTGTTTGACTACAATCTCGCTTGATGGAAAGCGATGATGAGGTCGAAGATGGAGCACGCTTGCCTAGAAGTAACCTATTCATTCTTGTCTTCAAGTTCCCCAGGTTGTAGCTATCAGGAAACACAGACTCTGGCAGGGAATTCCACTCCTTAGCTGTACGCACAATTAAAGTATTTCCAAAACGTTGTTTTGTGTGTACGGGTGGGATGTCCACCAGGTACCGTGTTATTTATTTAAATCGATAGATTAAACGGTAGTGTATTCAGTAGCGGACAAATGGTGATAGGCAGATTCTAGCTAAACCACGAGTTCATGCATAGTTGATTGCCCTAAAATATCGATTGATGTTACCCGTAGTGTATCAATTACTAAGTCTGTTTATATAATTTAGTCAAAGACATGGTTGGTGTTGAAAATTCAAGGAAATATCTCTTTTCCTTAATTCCACAGTTATTTCTATTCGAACCTTAAAAAATGTTTCGATAGATATGTATGGTTTGGTTAAGGGCTGATTTTCTAAGTGTCAGATATTTTTTAACTGAAAACTAACAAGCGCGTATTAATAATAATATCTTAATAATAATAATATCTTGGGACAACTCACACACGGTCATCCGATCCCAAACTAGGCAGAGCCTGTGCTATGGCAACCAGACAACTGATAAACATACTTACATATTTCTAAATACATTAATATTATAGACAAATTACACCCAGACACAGAACAAATGATCATGCTCATCACACAAAGATTTGTCCTGGGTGGGAATCGAACCCACGACCTCCGGTTTAGCAGTCAGGGTCACTAACCACTCGACCAACAGGCCAGTTATTACCTCTACAAAAGCTGTTATGCCGCCATTTTTTTATTCCTTAGGTAAAAGTTATTGAACTCAATAGTCCGATAACTTAACTTAAGTATTTTATTTAATTTAGAGCAACTTTTCAATAATAAACTTAGCTCTAAATTAAATATTTGACCTGTTACTTTACTCTGCATAAACACTTGGCAGTGGGGCTAAAAAAACATTTTTCAAGTAAATACAACCGACCAATAGCAAAAATATTTTAACTCGGGCCAATTATTATAACTATCATATCGTTGAGCAGTTTCACTCTTCGCTGCGCCCCAAATTTTAATTGAACAAACATGGCGACATTCCTAATACAATTAAAAGTAATCATCTAAATCGGTTCATAAATAACGTAGACATGCATAAAAATATATATACAGGCGAGTGAAGAACCTCCTCCTTTTTGAAGTCGGGTCAAAATTAGAGTGAATAGGCTTCCTCTGGGTAAGCTCGCTCCATCGTCTACTTTGTCTCTGTCATCTATGACCTAGACTAGAGTCAAGAGTAAATCCATATTAAATAAAAAAAAAAAAAAAAAAATCAAAAGCTACAGATAACTTGGCTCTCAATATTATTGAGGTATATTTGCCCGTATCACAAATTTTCTATGCAGAGATCGATACCTACTAAATATTTACCATCAAATTTATAGTACCTCTTCAAAACAAATCTAAATGAAACCAAAAATAATATTTCGACCGTGACAGGACTCGAACCTGCAATCTTCGGATCCGAAGTCCGACGCCTTATCCATTAGGCCACACGGTCCTTGTGGTGGCAGTGACAATAACCTTTCGTGTTTAACGTGGGAGGGAATAATACATAGAGTAGGCTTTTGTAAGGTATATCATATCATCATCATCGAGTAACTTAGAACTCATCGAATTTTAAGTGTTGTGCAAATTGTTCGGCATCAATCGACAATATTGTAATACATGATGTGCTTACCTGTAAGAGATTGGTACACTGGTCTATCAGTTTATTTGATGTATCTCATCCTTGTACACGTGTATTCAATTGTTGGTGAGCCAAATAAATAAAATAAAATAAATAAATCATCTGCCTAGCCTTTTCCCAATTATATTGGGGTCGGCTTCCAGTCAAACCGGATTCAGCTGAATAACCAGTATTTTACGTGGAGCGGTTGCCTTTCCTTGCCATTAACTGGGTAACACAATACTCCTTGGCAAGACTGGTGTCAGATTTTCTGGCTTCTGACTGCCAAAGATCTACAAATGACAGCCGGAACCAACGGCTTAACGTGCTTTCCGAGGCACGGAGGAGTCTCGGTATGTTAAGATGGTCACCCATACACAGACCAACCTCGGCAAACGTTGAAGATTGACCCTTGCGGCTGTTATCATTTAGCCACTAGCTCCTCCTTATAAGGTGTTACAGAACAGATTGACGAAGAAAACATTACAAAGGGGGACGCAATGGGCGGTATTATCGCTGAAAGCGATTTGCGAACTTAGCAAATCTTTATATAATACTTTTGTTGATTCATTTTTTAACCGACTTCAGGAGGAGGTTCTCAATTCGACTGTTTGTTTTTTTTTTTTTTTCGTTTGTTATGCGATCATTTCGTCAATTATGAATGGATTTTGATGATTCTTTTTTTATTCGATAGCCTATACTCCTGAAGTGGTCCCATTGGCACCAAGTTAGAATTTGATGATGGGATCCCAGGCAAATCGAGGGCAACCCTCAAATTTTGAAGGCACGTACATGGTTTTCATATTCTTTCTAACGCAATTCAGATAATTGTGCCTGGTAATCACCATCTCATCTTGCTGAGCTGATGATGGAAGGTGATGATGATGGTATAAGTCAGGATCTGATGCTGGGATCCCAGGTAAAATGTTTGTTCAGCGATATTTTCGCCAATTGCCAACTTTTTGTTTGTTAGGATATTTTTCCAAACTGGTACCATTTCAATTTGGTGAAGAACTGATTAGGAACTTCGGAGATAGGCAACGGAACTCTTCAATAAATAATAACAAGCCTCCCGGGATTGCTGAAATCGCTTGTCTGTTTATTGTTTTCACCAGTTCATAACTTAACATCACGCCGGTACGCTGTAAAGGGCAAACAAGTCAATCTGAATTAACATGTTTTTGGAGGTTATCTATTACTTTGTTGTTTATTAACCAATCTTGATGAATCTTTTTGCGTTGGGTTTAGATATAGCTATATTACATTTGCATTGGACGGTGAACTTCAAAGATAAACCAGTGACCTCCTCAACTTAAAATCTAGTACCAAAGTAGATATTTAACTATGAGCTGGTCTGGATTTGGACTGAAAAGGCACACAAAGTCACTCCTTAACGGCAAATAGTACAACCACTCATTATGGGAATAATGACACTTAATTGTAGGGTATCACCACTAAAAAGTAGAAAATAAAAAACGTTTTACAAAAAAATTCATCCGACTTCTAAATAAAAAACACTGCAAAGTGTAAAATAACTTTAAATTTCGGAAGTCGGTGTCAAAAAACGAAAAAAACAAAGAAAAACACCGACTTCCGAAATTTAAAGTACCTTGCTTATTGGTAAATTTTGGTACTTACAAGTTTACGAAAATCTAAATTTGACAATATCTTTTTGTCGAAAATAAAACGAAACATCATTAAGGAACATGTCAGCATATTAGTTTTATGAAGAAAAATTTATTTATAGAATGGTTATGTATAATGCGGTCAAATTTGCAGAACCGTATAGCCGCGATTTATTTGATGGCAGCCCTGCTTATGCCATATGGCGGCTGAGAAGTCCGCTATACGCTGCGCGCGCAGCTTGATACATGTTACGCCCCTCCCCGCCTGAGGACATGTTGGCCAGGTGATCGCTCAAACGCGCGGCAAGCGGTCGCCTTTGAGCGATCACTAGGATTAACCTGAATCTAGATTTTGGAAAAACTCAATTGACCTTTTTTTTTTTTAATATAAAATCATCAAATGACTTCTTCCGCTCTGGGGGGAGCGGAAGGGAGTGTCAGACTCCTACTGACTAGAACGCACCCGTGTTTCTCCAAATACGCTTTGCGGTAGAAAGAGAACGTTTAAAAAAAACTCAAGATGCTTAGCCGGTTCTTAGATTTTTTTAGGTTTTGTTCGAGTCGGTGACATGGAATGACTGCCTATCTGACTACCACAACTCAGTAACTTTCCCCAGTTACTGGGTACCATACCCCTTGGCAAGAGTGGTGTCAGATTTTCTGGCATCTGACCATCCGTCAACAACGGTCAAAGATGAAAAATTACAACCAGGCTTAACGTGATTTACGAGGCACGGAGAAGTCTTGGTAAGTAATGGGAGGTCACCCATCCACGGAACGACTTTGGCAAGCGTTGCTTAACTGGAAAGATGAACTCCTCAAGATTTTGGCGCAACAAAATATTGTAGTTGCACGGAATCTTGTTAAAAGAATTAGGATGCGTTCTAGAAAAAGAAGCGTACCTACGAGTACGTAGTAGAAGAAATATTCTGTTCATAATTTATCGAGAGTTTATAACCCCTGCAAATCCATACTAATATTATAAATGCGGAAGTAACTCTGTCTTTCTGTTGTCGGTCTGTCTATTACGCTTTCACGCCTAAACCGCTGAATCGATTTTGATGACTTACAGAGATAGATTAGACCCTGGTTCTCCAAGGTCTCGCGACAAAAGGCAGGCTATGTCCTTCTGGAAATAGGCGTCGCGATAAAAGGGCTGAAGGTGTTGAAGTAGGGGATGAAAGTTTCAATGGGAGGCCATCGTTATTGAAGAAAAAACCATGAACTTTTGTATTTAGGCACTTGATTAATAATAAGTAAACATATGTTCAACCGTTTTTAAAATGGCTGCCCCAAGTTACTATTCCACGCGGACGAAGTCGCGGGCAAAAGCTAGTTCTACTATTATATTATAAATGTAATCATTTGTATGTTTGTGCAACAATCAGGCAAAAACGGCTGAAGGGATTTGGATGAAATTTGGCACACATATGGTGCAAATCCTGGAATAACACATAATATTTTTTTATGCAAGCGGAGCCGCGGGCGGCAGCTAGTATTTTATAATCTTACGGTGTTTGAAATAATCTGGTGACTGAAAAATACATCCTAGTGCTTTAAAAGCGGTCCTCTAAGTTTCGCTCTCCAATATATTCCATAAATTATCTTCCACGATTTTTTTGCAGACCGTACCTACAACCTCCTCCGGCGCGCTAAGTTAGTTACACTGACATCGATGCTGCTGGCCGTACACTGATGGTTTTAACTCGAATGTAATACTTTGTGTTATAATATCGTTTGCACGCGGTACGATAATCTTAGCGTGGTTAAGTTATAAGAAAATATATTTGATGTCCATGTCCAAACCATTATTTGAAAAGAGTAACTATAAAGTTTCTTGTCCGTTCTTCTCCATAAGAATCTACCTTTCCGAATGGACAGTAGAGTCACTTTATTAATGTAATATTATTATTTTACTGAACTGTAAATTATCACGTTCAAAAGTGCCGTTTAATGGCCTAATTGAAATAAACGTTTTGACTTTGACTTTGCGTAATATTCGCATTTATTTTATTAGTATCATCATCATCATATCAGCCGAAATACGTACACTGCTGGACATAGGCCTCCCCCAAAGGGGACGTTTGCCATAATCGCCACACTTGGCAGGCGGGTTGGCGATAATAGTGTCGCTGTTGCCATGCCTATAAGAATGCTGCTGTCCATTCTCTGTCGCCTTTTACGACACCCACGGGAAGTTATGGGATGATGCAGCTATTCTTTTACGTCCGACACCATACAGAACAATGGATGGTATGAGTTACGAAAAGTTTCATGAAAATCAGTTCAGTAGTTTTCATCCATCCTCACAAACTTTTACGTTCGTTTTTTATAGGGGTATGCAGTACTCGCAACTTGGAATGTATATGTACAAATCCCAAGCAACCATAAATTAAAGTGTCGACGTTTACAAGTCAGTGATTAGATTCAATTGCAATAAACTTGCTATGGAAACCATTTGCAACTCCATGGGTTCATTAGAACGTAGATATTGAAACGAATATGTGTTATTACTATTACGCAATCGTTCTGAGATACATTTTACATAACTAGTTGTACCGTGTGACTTCGTTCACATATAACTTTAACTTCCCCATTGATCAACATTTAATGGTGTTAACGATAATCTTCCAAATGCTACTTATACAGTCCTAATACCCCCAACACATCGCCATTTTAGCCGAAGGAAGTGCACTGCTGGTCACTAGCCTCCCCACGTGTTGCCACATCAGCCAGGGTTGTCGAATTGACTGAAAGCGTTATTGCGGCCCTGGAATTTAAAGGACATTAGGAGGGTAGGTCTGACGGCCGGTCTTCAGCTACCAACAGTAGTTGAAGACCGGCATCACAGCGGACTCTGGCCTTCAACAGGTCAGAATCATTCAACAGGTTCAAAATCTGGCCAGGTCCACTCAAATCTGTGTGGTGCTCCTCTCAAAAGCTCACCTCAGACATGGTTTTCATATGATTTGACCAGTACCGATTGCATTTACGTTAAAAGATAATTAGACCTCTGAGTTTGTTTCGGCGTTTCTTCTCAGGGCAGTCAGCTGGGAAACATAGGGCTCATCTAGTTCAAATTGGACAAAAATAATGTCGTGTAAAAGTTATTTTTAACCTTTTAACCAAAATATGAATCGGCGTGCATTAGCTGACTTAGGATTTTAGAGAAAATACATTTTACAACACATTTGCAAAAAAAAATGCATTACGAAGCCTGTGTACTGTGTTCGAAAGTTAAAAATTACGAACCATACAATGGAACGTGTGGTAAAATAGGTCCCTCATCTAAGTTCCTATTTTACCGCACTCCTCGTTGTATAGCGCCGTGCGTATTCTTTACGGTTTTTTTTTTAAATTACAATTTTCAAATATGAGAATTCCACCAAGGAGTTTCACATTACTGGAAAAAATAAGCTTACTGATCAAACCTCCTTGAAAGCGCTTTTGCTCAATATGTTTGTCTCATTTTATACTAAAGAGAAACATGAGGCGAAGTAGTTCTAATTTTCACGACGCGCACGTGGCGCCATTTGCAAATTCGTGCTTTTTTAATATAAGGAACGTAAAAGATTGTTGCGACTTTCCGACTGATATCTAAAAACTAAGTTTGTTTCATTACCTATAATGTACTGTTTTTTCGCAAATGTGTTCAAAAACGTTGTATGGCACACGTGCGGAAATTGGTTTTTACAAACTCGTGGCTATGGTAAGCCCTCGACTTCGTCTCGGTCTTACATTCGCCTACTCGTGTGTAAAAACCAACTTACCGCATTGGTATCATAAATATAACTATTTCGTCAATTCAAGTGAGCGTATATTTTAATATTTTTTGACAGATATTTGAAAAATATGACGACATATCATTTAGCTTGAGGCAGTCTTTTTACTTTTTTATATGAAACATATTGCTTTGTGTGTCCAAAACTGTTTGACAATATTATGCGACTGAGTATAATCTTCATGTCTTTATGCTACGTTACCTACTCAGATTGGTTTGTCATGATTAAAATTTCATTGGCCAAAATTGTTTGGTAAATACGTTTGATAACTTCACAAACCATGTAAATAGTCTGATTTCCTCTAGGATATTATTTTTCCACTCGAAGTTAAATATAGTAGCAAGAGGAATTGAACGACACATAGATAGTTTTTGAAGTGTTTAAAACCTGTAAAGTGCTGTACTTAGTAGTTTAGAATCATAAATAGCTCATTAGACTTATCTTAAATATCCTTTCGGTGCACCCTGGGCACTTAGCCCTTCTATCAACTTCGCGTGGCCAGTCTACTTATTCCGTAATCGTTTCTCATACTTCGTGCAGAGACGTGAGAAAGAAAAGTGCTAAATCAATCTATCTAGCCTTTTCCCAACTATATTGGAGTTGGCTTTCAGACTTCACCGCTCAGTTACTGGGTAACACTGCTGACAGGACTGTGACATCTCATCATCATGTTTCCATTATAAGGAAGACTTTAGAATCGTCTCAAGTACTGTCTACAAACCAGGGCTACTATGAAGTCTTAAAACGATCATGATTCCGCTCTAAGAGAGACACGGAGCTATACATAGCATATAGCACTATCCCTTTTACATCGTCGGGATTGGATGGCATTAGCACGTCATAGTACCACCAGGAGTATTTTTAGTAAAATTAACGTGTCCTTGAAAATATTTTACACTAGCAGACGTCACGCGGTTCCACCCGCGTATTTCCCGTTCCCATGGGAGTACGGGGATAAAATATAGCCTATGTTACTCGCTGATAATGTAGCTATCCGTTGCTGAAAGAATTGTTCAATTCGGTCCAGTGGTTTTTAAGTTAATTCGTTACATACAAAAATACAAATGTTTCCTCTTTCTAATATTAGTATGGAGAGTCTGCCTGGCATCCACAACACAGTAACTGGATAACAAGATACCCCTTGGCAAGACTGGTGTCACATTTTCAAATTTAATTTTGTGAACGACTGTTGTCAGATTTTCTGGATAAAAATATACCTACCTACTGAATGATATTCAAGAAATTCATAAACGAGAGAAATCATCAAAGTCACAGAAACCATACAAATAATAACCTTCTAAGATGAGTAGCCAAATTAATATTCAGTCCATGATCAGCACAAGTATAAGTAACTGATATTACTGATATTTACCGTTAAATATTACTGATATCAGATTTCTCTGAGAATATATATCATAAAGAATAGATATTATTCGTATACAGGGTGTATCCATAATCCAGATCCATTCTCATCAATATATATAAAACTCTTCTGCTACTGTGTGACTGACAGACAATGCACAGCGGAAACTACAGGTCGTAAAAAGCTGAAATTTGGCATGTAGGTTCCTTGGAGAGTGTAGGGGAGCACTAAGGGATTTCTCAAAATTCTTAGGGAACGGGAAAAAACGGGATGTGCGCGTACTAAGTCCCGGGCAAAAGAAAATAAAGAAAAAGAGTTTATTTGCGACAAGCATGACGCATACCAAAATATAAAACAAAATTACAAAAGTTATTCAAGTTGGGAAGATATGAGTCACATTCGCGTGTCGATTATAAATGTGAAAGTAACTACGTCTGTCTGTCGGTTTGTTGGTTACCTCTTCATGTCTTTGCGGCCGAACGGATTTGGATGAAACTTTTCACATGGGTAGACCTTGTCCTGGAATAGGACATATTATGATACTTTATGTTCCCTTGGGATAATTTTCGCCTTCCACGCGGGCAAAGTCGCTGGCAGCTGTTAGTAGAGAATAAATGAATTGTTTGTGCCCTCATTAGTAAGGATCAATTTATTCATCCCTTGAGTAAACCGGACATCGGATAGAATGGGGAAAATCTATTTGTTGGCGGATTTATTTGGTTTTGTATTCGTGATTTATTTATTGAATTTATGTGGTGCAGCTTCGTTATTTAAAAATATTGAGCACCTTTTATTTATATTTTCAGGATAGATTTAATACCTAACGAAATTTTTTATGTTGGAATATTGTTCCTATTTTGTGTGATATACACAATTTGTTAAAATAAACTTCGCTGTAATTCGTGATTTTGTTTAAAACTGAGTCTAAAGTATTTAATACTCATAATTATACATGAGTATTTCACTGAATCAAATATTGTTAGTTAGGTTTATTTTTCAGTTTTCACTTAACTGCAAAGCAAAAGCGGAGCATGTACGTGAAACATCTGAAAGAACTCATCGGTGCGTCAAACGACTTTCCTCTAGACCTCCATTTTTCTGCCGTTTGAACTAAGACCAGTTCATAGAATGAGAAAACTGACTTGAAATGAAAGATTCACCCTGTATAAGCATTGTTTGTGAGACAGCAGTAATAGTGTTCTTAAAATGCATATTATATATTTATGCATGAACCTACATATTTGTGCATTTATGAAAGAATCTTGGGGATTTTCCGAGATGACATGGAAATAATAGTAGAATATGGGGTTTATAACGTTTGTAAAGTATTATCTTAATACTGCCTTGTTTAGACGAGAGTACAAAGGTATTTTAGATTTTGCATTTTTTTCTGCCTAGCCTTTTCCCATCTACCTAGGAGTCGGCCTCCAGTTCCACCGAATGCAGCTACATACCAGTATCTGGCAAGGACTTTCTAACCTCAAGCCACTCTGAACATTCAAGACCGGTGGGCAGATTATCAAAATCTACGAATCACTGAACTTTTACGAGGACCGGGGTGATCTCGGTACGTTATATGTTTATGAATTCACCCATCCACGTACCAATTCAGCAAGTGTTGCTTAAACTTGAAGATTGCGTTTGTTGTCATTTGAATTCGAGACCTCTTTATTAATACAGAAATAACAAATTTTAATGAGCGAAAAAGTGTCAAAATTATGTCAAAAATGAGACTGTGAAGTAGTGAAATGTGTACCTATAAAGTTAAATTTTCTCCAACGTGAAGAAGGCTTTGTAACATTTCTAAGCACAAAATAGTCTTCCAAGAAAAAGGCAAGAATTTCTTTTTCTTGTTATGGGAAAGTTATTCGATGTTTTCTCCTTTATAATTAAAATGAATGAACCGACTGTTACCATGGGACGTTTTAGGGTTCCGTAGCAGTTTATGCTACAAATAATATACCCCTGCCAAAAATTTACACACGTATTTTACTAGAAATCACTCGCTGCTATCTTAAAAACAAATGTATTTTTTCGAGGTTTCGAACATGAAAAGGAGAGATCATTTCTAGTTTGTCATTGCACAGGGGATCTTAAACTTAAGGAGAGTGGTGTTTGCCCAGCGTTGGGACAGCATGAGCTGATCTTAATTGTTATCACACTTTTTTTTTAAATATTGGTATTCAGCTGAATCCGGTCTGATTGGTAGCCGACCCCAATATAGTTGGGAAAAGGCTAGGCAGATGATGATGATTTTTAAAAATTTAGCGTAAGTATGTTTTTAAAGCGTGGATTTGACCTCCATATTCAGTAAAAAGCGAACCCTGTTACCTGAATCCTTTGGTTAGAACATACTTCAAACAACTGGAAAAATTTAAGCGTCTAACTTTGTCAAAGTAGTTAGTCAGAACCTAGACTCTCCTTAGACAAAAAAAAAAACTAGAATCCTAAATGTAATCCAATATCACACAGACAAACAACACTCTCACGTAATTCTGAAGATGCTAATTAAGACAAAAGTTACGAAAATGTACTTGTATACTTCCCAAAGTCTAAGAGATAAAGTTTTCTTGCGCCCTTGACCTTCACTTGGTATAATGCCAAGAATACTGGCATAGTTTAAGAGATTGTTGTAGATGCGACACTTCTGTTTTGAAGCTAAGTGAGTAAGTGACAAATCATTTCTAGCCTACAGTGCGATGATATATCGCGTGACGTCACGTCTAAAGTACACTACGTTTTACAAAGTAGTGACGTAACAAGCCCTGACTTGTTTTTTTTTTAATTGACTTTCAAATCCCAAAAAAATGTACAATGGTTTTTTGATAATCTTACTGACGCCTTATACAACCTGTAATAGAATAAACGCAATAACTCTTAAGGGGTCATTGTACTCATCATTATGAACTACTTTTACTACGTACCAACCCCAAAATCGCGAAAAAAAAAATCAGTTGTTTAGTACATTTTCTCGAGTTATGCGCACATAAATGCATGGGGGAAACGATTTTTTTTTGCGATTTCAGTGTTGGTCCTATAGTAAAAGTTGTTCATAATGATGAGTATAATATTCTGTTACACATTAACACGTGTAACAGATTAAACCCAATCAAAATAATCTTTTTTTTAATTCTGCAATCGTTGCAAAAAATAAATCAACCACCCTATTCCTTTATGTTTGCTTATCTCGAAAAATATACTGAACAGCAGATTTTTTTCGTGATCTGAAGTTTGGTCCCGTAGCAAAAGTTGTTCATAATTATGAGTAAAAGGACCCCTTTCCAGGTTTTGCATTAATTCTGTTACACCTTGTATGTATCATCGCATCTATAATTTCTGTTGCTCTATGATCCTGGTGACTGTAACTTTTTCTTAATCCTGCTCTGTTACTCTGTAGTGGAATAAAACGCTTGATTCATATCAGTTTAGTTAAAGAGCTGACCTCTTGAGATATGTCTCTCTATCTTCGTTATTTTGTAGAACTAAGTCTTCTCTAAGAGAATGGATAGATTTCTCTTGTGTTTTATTTACCAAAGAAGGGTACTGGCCGGTGTACCATTCGCAGCAAGCATGTTACGATGCGCCGTGTCCCAAAAGCCGAGTAACATGCGCGTGTTCGTGCTGGTCTCCACCTACTGACTGCATGAATGCTCGCTTTGTATCATGTTACATTAGATCCTGCTACACCGGTCAGTCACCCTTTTTTTCCTTTAAGTATACTTTGGGTGGAGCGGAAGGGCGTGTCGACCCTTACCAACTTAAACCCATCCACGTTCCTTCCAAAGCCCTTTGCGCTCCAGGGCCGCCGTGACCACTTCGAACAAATTCCGCAAACCTTGCAGGCTATGGGCCTAGCGGGCCCCGTCTTCTGGTTCTGATCGGACGGCGAGCCAGCCAACGCTCGCCATCCGCAGGCCCGCGTACACACTGTGTCTACGTTTCCTATTCCACTCTTCTGTCACAGGTCTGCTGCAGAAATGTCTATTGAAATAAGCAGTACCTTTGTGCTCTTTTCTCTGTATAGGTTTCAATTTTCTTTTTATATAAAAATATATTTTTGTCAAACAATTTTTATTTAATTTATTTACTGACTTATTTGTGTACAAACAATATTAAGTATATTGTGTGTACACAAATAACTGACAAAAACTAATTTTTATATTTTAATTAGGTATTCCAGGTCCACAGATTGTTTGAGGCGGAAAAGTGTATCCCATGTTTAGTAAACTCTTGGGGTATGCGGAATGCGATGCGGTCGCCAGTTGTAAGTTTTTTGAAGCGAAAACTTCTTTAGGCGCGTTGTGCTATTTTTGGGTGAGCAAAAATCATGGAACTCGCGTAATCGTCACCGAACGCTTTCCATGAGCTATATGTATACTGTGTATATATGTGTACTTTTTGGGTGAACAACGATCATGGAACTCGCGTCATCGTCACCGAACGCTGCAGCTCATTTTTTTTTTCATTTTATTATATTTGGGTAGCTTACAGCTATTAAGTAAGTAGTAAGGTAATTCACAACAAGCCATTTATGATCCACAGTAAGCAATATAGTATTGTTTTACAAGTTGTAAAGTCGATTCACTCTAACTAAGTTTAACATTAAATTAAATTAAGTACCTGCGTAGGTAGAAATACATGCCAACACTATTAGAGAGCATTATAAACCAAATAGTTTTTGGATAATGGTCGCTAAACTGCTAGCAAACAAATCTATTGAAAGGCGTTCATCCTAAACAATTCTGTTGAATACTTTTGTTGAGCGAAAAATGTAAGAGTTGCCACGGCAAACTGTGCTGAGTTACTGAGCGTAAGGAGCATGAAGAATATATCTTAAAGGAGAACGTCGAGGAGGAACATTCAGAGGCAGCTTAGAAAGAAGTTCAGGACATTCAATCCTAGATTGTGCTAGTTTCACTAGGAACTGTATGTCAGATATGTACCTCCGAGTTACAAGTGGAAGTAAGTGGAAACGAGCGTATCTATCGTTGTAACTCAGAAAAGGGATTTTAAATTTTGTAACTCAAGTGCCTGGTGAATTTTCTTTGTATTCGTCCCAATCTGTCCGAATGCACTGTTTTAATTTTATTGAATGAACTTTTTTTTTTCTTTTTAAGGATGGGAAATCATCAAATGACTTCTTCCGCTCTGGGTGGAGCGGAAGGGCGTGTCAGACACTTACTGACTAAAACTCATCCGTGTTCCTTACCTACCATATTCGAGATGAGTAAGTAAAATAAAGAACTTTAATGTTTTCATTTTATTTAATGAATCTGCATTACGGATAATGAAACCCACGGCTTTAGAAGCTTTTATGGCGTTATGGTGGACATGACACTCAAAGGTGAACTTATTATCCAGCAGAATACCAAGATCCCTGGCAACATGAGTTCGAGTTAAAGGCTGATTTGCAATTGAATAGTTGAATATAAATGGAAGATTGTTCCAGTTCTTTTTTGAGGTTCTTTTTATCTTCGGGGGCGTTCAAGTATTACGTAACGCAATTTGGGGGGAGGGGGGGTCTTGTAAAACGTTACGATGCGTTACAGGGGCGGTAAAAATTAACACTTGGATGATACGTAACGTTTCGGGAGGGGGAGGGGGGAACAGATAAACGTTACGGCACGTTACATGGGGGGGGAGGGAGGTTCAAGAATCTTCAAAAATTGCGTAAAAGTATAAAAATAAGAAATAAGGTCTATATTAATAATTCAATGGTCTGCGTTCAGTTCGTGCCATAACCGTTAGCTAGAAATATATTTACATGACGTTTACCCAGTTCGAACGCTAAAGATTGCCGGTGCACTCTACGGCTTTCAATATTCAAAGTGAAACTAATTAAAATGCAGGAAACCATAGTCTTTAAGGTGACAGTAAAAGCTCGACGCCCACGTCTTGCTTAGGGACCGTGTACACGACGTTTTTTATACGCTCGTCAGCTGTACTCATTTCAAAGTCAATTACTAACAGATACTTTTGAATTGTCAAAGTCAGTCCGTCAAAAACATGAAGCTATTTGCACGTTCCAAAGCGTAGATCTCTATGGAGAAGAACGTGCAAGAAACTCCACGGACACTCCTTTAAAACTTTTTAATGTGACATCTCTTGGTCCGACTTCTAACGTTACTTCTTCGTGTATGCGGCGACCGCATCATCGCTGAGGGAGTTCTATCGATTTAGAGGCGTTTATGGGAGATTGACTTAGGACTGCAACACACCGAGGTAGGAGACAGACAGTGGAAGGGTATGCAGAGACCATTTATCAATACGGTGGGAAAATAAATATGTATTAAAAAAAAACACTTAACAACACGACAACACCTTCCTGACTGGCCAATTGTTTTATCAGGGTATAGGTAAGTTGCAGCAGGCGAAGATCGAAGACGCAGCGTTGGACCGCCACTTCACCCACCAACATGAGTGGTAGACGTCATCTGGATGCGAGATTGGAGGTCAATGTCCAGCAGCGGGCGGATGATGAGCTACTTATTCTTACTTGAAGTGCGTAAAAGTGAAATAGGAAGCACTTCGTCTGCGTGTGGAAAAGCCCACTTGTAAACACTCCCTTAGGATTCAATTTCTCTAGCTTCACCACTTTTACTCGATACTCACGAAGTGCTAGTAATAAATTAAAACTCGATGTGCACCTTTCTATTCGTAGCTAGTATTAGGGAAGGTATTTCCATAAGAATAGTGATGGTAGACGAGAAAAATAAATAATTTATTTAATTCTCAGTGACACTTTCGCCTTGGTCAGTATCTGAGTGCCAATTCACCTCGTTTTTAAGCAACGTGCGCATTCGCCTTTCAGTCGCAACCTGTTAATAATGTAGAGAAATTTAGGATGTGTCCTAAAGATGTTTTCATTAATCTCGGAGATGGCTTTGAAGTCAAACTTACACTTGAGACTAGAAGAATAGAGCTACAGGCCTACTTCAAAGTATTTTTTTTTCAACAAACTAATTGTTTTGGTTCTAGGGCCTCATGATCTGCCAGGGTTGCGGAATTTGTTCGAAAGAGTCACCGCGACCCTGGAACGCAAAGGGCTATAGAAGGAACACTGATGGGGTTTAGTCAGTAAGAGTCTGACACTCCCGCTCCACCCAGAGCGGAAGAAGTTATTTGATGATTTTCCATCCTTAAAAAAAAGGACCTCAAGATGTTTTCATTCATCTTGGAGATGAAACATGCTCAGCACAACAGTCATGAAGAATATGGCTACAGGCCAACTCGTAAGTTTTTTTCATCAACTAATTTAGTAACATTTCCGGGCTCTAGGGACATTTTACCAGCGATCAGTGCCGTCAAAAGTAAAAAATGTATTGGACCGAAATACGCTTCCAAAATCCCACGTGGTTAAGTCGAGATGTCATAATTTTGTATATTCGGTATCCCGGAAGATTTTAGAATCTTCCCAACTGCTGTCAACTACAAAATGGCGAGAACTTTTCAGTAAGATTAACGTGTCCCGGAAAGTTATATCCTTCAGGAACTTAAACATACATGCTAACATAGAACCTTCAATTAAACTGCGATCAAAACTAGAGTGTGTCGACGACTTGACGCAAAGTAACGCATACTCCAACTTGCTCTAAGTTTAAGTTATGATCGGGAGAGTAAGGGTAAGATTCTCTTCTACGTTTGATGCAGTTTTAATTGCGGAACACTATGTTAGTATCAGAGATCGGAATAGGTAGACTATCTTTACCTAATGTTCATAGAAGTAACTTACATAGAGTTGATAATACCTCCTGTAAAATTCCGGAATCATAAACATGACGATTGTATCCCCGGATTTAAGAAATTGCAAATTACTTAGTGCGCTTTAAATACATTTGAACAAAATTATTATATTGAAGAATCTTATTTTTTATTTGTGTTGTCCGAATTAATGTTTAGGTATTTTTAATGTCACTATGCAATAGGTGTAAATTACCTGAATTTATTATTATTATAAAGTTGAATGTCGAAAAAAATACCAGTAAGAAATCTGATACTGGTCTTGACAAGTACGCAAGTATTGTATTGTGGCGGCGAGATAGGTCGCGCTATGCAAAACATTGGTACCTACTCACTCGTACCCACGGTGGAGCGTGAAGGAGCTCGTGGCTAAATAAATAACAGCTGCACGGGTCAATCTTTAAGGGTAAGCTTGTCGAGGTTGGTCTGTGGATGGGTGACCATCTTAACATACCGAGACTCCTTCATGCCTTGGTAGCACGGTAAACCGTTGGTCCCAGCTGTCATTTGTAGATCTTTGGCAAGGAGTACCATGTTACCCAGTTAATGGGTAGTGCATGTCTGGTAGGCAGCCGCTCCACGTAAAATACCTACTGGTATTCAGCTGAATCCAGTTTGACTGGAAGCCGACCCCAATATAGTTGGGAAAAGGCTAGGCAGATGATGACTCAGTCGTACCCAGCTAGGCTGGAAGCCCTGTTCCCAAGATAGTTAGAAAAATGTGAAGTAGATTTATTGATAAAGCCGACTACCGTCAAAACCAGCGTTGTGACTCTGTGTTGCACACGAGTCCCGACACGGCTGAGCGATGGCCGTTTTGCGCGAATGTAACGCAAGTTTTCCCAACCTCTATAAGTTATGAATTTTGTAACGCAGCTTCTGTGTGACTGTCCGATCACCACCAGCCCCGGGTCGAGGGCGCGTTGTATTTCACGCGCGCCTCAAAGAGATGTCAGCATAGAAGACGGGGCCCGCTAGGGCCAGAGCCGGCCAGGGTTGCGGAATTTGTTCGAAAGAGTCACCGCGGCCCGGGAACAAAAAGGGCTTCAGAAGGAACACGGATGGGTTTTAGTCAGTAAGAGTCTGACACGACCTTCCGCTCCACCCAGAGCGAAAGAAGTCATTTGAAAATTTACCATCCTTAAAAAAAAGGTTCTGTGTCTTCTTAGCAAATCAGTTTTTAGAAGTGTTTCCTGTACAGTGGGACGAGAAGAGCTAAACTTATAGGATATTATTACATATATTGTGAAAATTCAAAACCCCTTACGTTAAAGGGCACTCGACGCAAAAAATACGTGGCTTTAAATAGCCTCCACACAATATAGCCTATACGACTTTATATGCCGTAAAACCGGCTAGAATGGAGCACATAATATTCTACGAATTCTCCATTCTTTTCCCGGAGCCAGCATTATTATCGTTTAGCCAGCTAAAATGTTCGGGTACTCCCTTTTAGTAAATTAACTCCCCTAGAACAATTTTAGTTGGTTAAAAAAGCTAGGCAAGTGCGAGTCGTTCTTGCGCCATCAGGGTCCGTAGACCCGTATCCAAAGATAATTTATGTATTTATTAATAGCCTATGGTGTCCTACGACAAAGGTCTCCCTTATCTATTCTCTTCTCTATTTGAAGCTGCTAAGAACTGGATCGTATAGAAGAAGTACAACTCATCCTGTCATCTTCGTTTTGACTTGTGACGAGGTACGGCGAATTGCGCAAGACAACAAAAAAAAACGTGTAACGTCGTGGTTTTCTTGAGATTAAGAACTCCTTGGGATGCGACACCTTTGATTTTTTCGACGACAACCAATGACATGATACTGGTCAAAGAAACGTATTCTTTCAAAGCAAGCCTACCATGGTTTTAAAGATAAAGGGATAGACAGATGACCTAGGGTAAGTGATAGGGTCCCGCTATCTACGGAACCCTAAAAAGAGGATAATCCAGTGCAGTAAAACTTCCAGCTCGAGCCTAGGTTTTTCTGTGCTAACACTGATCGTGCTGACGTGGTGTGGGGTGAATGCACTAATTTCTATGCCTCGCTGATAACTTTGTTTTTTTTTTTATGGAGTAAATGGAGATCCCCGTCAATCCATGAAGGTATAGATTTAGTTTTTGGGATTTCGTTTATTGTATTTGTGTGTGATTTAATTTTTTTTTCATTTTTTTCTCTGTGACGAATAAATAATTTCTGTCTTTTCTTTTTAACTAACTTTTATTTAGTCTGTATGTCTTTTGTCTATATGACAACAATTATATAAATACGATAGGGTATTTTACTAAAAAAATCGAATTAGTCCGTGAGATAGATTTCCAAAAGATAGTGTACTTACAGGTATTTTTTCTTTTTTCACGTAAACAAAAAAAGAAGACGATACATCGCTGGTAAAAATTGTACTATCATAGTGACGTCACGTGTGTTTTCAACTCACTGTATCGTCTTGACATTTGTTTACGTGGAAAAAGAAAAAATCATGAGTCCAATATATTTTATATCTATAATTAGATTTTTTCACGTCACTATTACGTTAATTTTAACCATTAAACCATTCGTGTGCGAGTTCGGCTCGCACTTGGCCAGTTTTTTCGTTGAGTGGAATCCTGCATCCACATGAAAATAATCTACCAATTTTTACCAAGAAATTGAAAGATTATCAACCCAGATAGGATCTCTCAATTGTTTCTCCACCCTACCTACACATTTTGAGCTCCGCCTCGATCCTGCATGGACCAACTACATTTATGTTCCGATTCATACATTTTAAATGAGATTATACTCCAACTCCGCTAGCTCTACTTTCATACAGTTTCGGAAATTTTCATCGCTCTTCTATAAATAAAGTCAATATAGTGGAGGTGTATTTTCAGGTGGAAGGAAGATTTTTTCAAAAGTTTGTGACTTTAAATTCGTTTGAATATTTAAGTAGACTTAGGACGTTTTGTTGCTCATATCGATGGGGAATTTGTGATCTGTTCCATTTTAAGCAATTCTTTTCCCTGATGTCTAAAGTTTGGAATGCTTAATTCTAAGAATAATTATTCATAAGAATATTCTACCCATGTGATTATTACAATTTATTGATAAGCGCGGTGATGATAGGTGGAGTAAGGCAGTGACCGAGTGGCGCCCGAGGACTGGAAGAAGAAGTGTTGGTCGGCCGGTGGCGAAATGGCCAGACGACATTGTTGCCATCGAGGGAAGAACCTGGATGAGGCTGGCACAGGAACGTGGGGATTGGCACAAGAGAAGAGAGGCTTATGCTCAGCAGTGGGCGAAGTCGGGCTGTGGATGTGATTGATTAGCAGTTGTGAATTCAAATTGTCCAGAAAATTTGAATTGTCGAAATCGAAAAGTCGAGAGCTTTGGTAACTTCTAGGCAAGCGTGCTCCATCGTCGACCACTTCATCGCTAACCATCAGAGGGGTGATTCTCGTATTTTCTAAGCATGCATTCGCATCGAAGTCGCAAACTGTCACAAACACATTTAATGGCTACCGTTTTCGTACTCACCAGTCGGCGCTACTGGCGTGTAAGGTCCTTAAGCATTGACAAGTTGATATTACGGGTATGTTAACAAAGTTAGAAGGAAAATACTTTGTGATGCCGTAAACTTGCGATTTAATACAACATAGATAGTGTCGCAGTGTTACGTTGACTCATCATAATGAAAAAAGGAAGGACATACATATACATATTACCGACAAAAAAAAAGTTCCGAACCGAAACTTAATTTGCCATAGTCAGACTGTTTTAGTAAAATATTCACAAAAATCACAACAAATTAGTAAATAAACTCTTGACAAAAGTCAACCAATTGTGAAATTTGACATTTCCAAGACCTCACGCTTGTATGCAGGTTTTTGGCAGATAAGGTAGCCTTTGGAAGCGTCTGGCGAAAACTAAAAGGATTTGAAATAAGAATGTAAAAATATGTTTTGTTTTATCTATGACTCCGGTACCAGCCCTCGTTGAAGGCAGATGCCAAATATATTTTAAAGTTTCAAATCTCCAATATATTTTTATTTATATTAATAACAATAAGTAACACTAGCAGGAGTCGCTGGTGTTACACTACATAAGCGCCTCTAGCGGCGAATTTATACGCGATACCATAATGGCTTTAAATTTTGTCAGGTTTTTGACATTGATTGTCATCTTCATCATATCAGCCGAAAGACGTCACAGCTGGACATAGGCCTCCCCAAAGTGTCGCCACAACAACCGGTCCATCCATCGGCTACCCGCGACCCTCATCAGGTCATCGCTCCACCTTGTGGGAGGCCTTCCAATGCTGCGTCTTCCGATACGCGGTCGTCACTCCAGATGAAATTGTGACTTTAATTTTAATGCTTTTTAATTACGAGAAATTGCCTTCAGGTAAGCTAGTGATCAAGTGCGAGCCTTTCCATAATAAAAACCGGTGATGGTAAATGTGTGGTCGTAGCATAAACGAACAAAACTTCACAGTCACACCAGTATTCAACTGATAATACTTCTCCGTAACTTCCGCTCTGCAAAATCTCTTCAGTCAACATAGTTTGAGCTACCAACTTTACATTTACGTATGTAAAGCTTTTGTTCCAATATAGCAGAAGAGGATTCCGGCGGAACTTCTGTCTGCATATAAGAGCTCATTAAAACGTTTTAATTAATAAGTTCGGAATAGATTTGGGTCAACTGTTTGATGAAAAGAGTTATAATGAGTTGATGGATGGAGAGGGAGTAAAAGGCCAAAGATTGTGTGACGGTTGACATGATAGGCAAGGGAGTGAATGATAGCGTGGAGGGTGACAGGAGGGAATTGAAGAAAAAAAATGTGTTGGGACATCCCTAGTATTGGGTCCATTCTGAATATGCATGAAAACACGTATTAATGTTATCTAACCAGTTTATCGAAATATTGTAACAGATGATGAGAGAAAAATGTTCGAAAATCTTCGAGATGTAACAATTTTTAACTAATATATCGGTCCTTCTTGCAAAAGCGCCGCATCCTATAGAAGCTGTATGGGTGTGAAAGCTTTTATAACTTTGCTGATGAAGATATGTTAAATATCTTTGAAAATCGTTTACTAGAGCCAATACCGAGACGGTTGGCGCAGTGGTTGAGCGATCGGGGGACCCGAGCACCGCCTGCAGGCGGTTGTACGTGGGGATCGTGCGATCGATGGCCCTTTATGGGGCCCCGATCTGGGCGGCTGACCTGACGGCCGGCACCATCGCAGTTCTGCGGAAGCCGCAGAGGGTGATGGCCGTCAGAGTCATCAGGGGATATCGCACGATCTCCTACGAGGCGGCTTGCGCACTGGCCGGATCTCCGCCGTGGAACCTGGAGGCGAAAGTGCTCGCGTCACTACACAGGTGGCGCGAGGACGCGCAGGCGATCGGCGAGCGACTGACGCAGCGACACTTGGAGTTGCGTCGGTCGCAGCTGCGCGAGGTCCTGGTGGCGGAATGGCGGGACAGGCTTTCGAGCCCTTCCGCCGGCCTCATCACCATCGAGGCCATCCGGCCAGTGCTCGACCTCTGGCTCGGGAGAAGGCACGGCTCCCTGTCGTTTCGTGCGACGCAGGTCCTCTCGGGGCATGGCTGCTTCGGGAGGTTCTTGTGTCGCATAGGCAGGGAGCCGGACGCTCGATGCCACCACTGCGTCGACTGTCGGGAGGACACGGCACGGCATACGCTTGCAGAGTGTGCAGCTTGGGAGGAGCCGCGCCGTGCCCTCATCTCTGTTGTAGGCGGTGACCTCTCGCTGCCGGCCGTAGTCCATGCTATGGTCGGCGGTGAGGAGTCCTGGGACGCGGTGGTCTCCTTCTGCGAGACAGTTATCGCGCAGAAGGAGGCTGCGGAAAGGGAGAGGGAGATCACAACCGCTCTCCCTGCCCGCAGCAGGCGCATCGGGCGTCGGAGGAGGGCATACGCTGCCCTCTTCCGGCCCCCCTAACTGGGTCCAGGGGCGGCGGACTTGGGGATGTCCGTCGCCCCCCACTCATCCGGACCCGAGGTGGCGGCGCGTGGTGTTCCCGTGCGCCCCTCTTTGACGTAGCGAGGGGAGTTAAACACCTCACTCCCCTCGCCGACGCGAGGTGGCCCGCAGAGGCGGGCCGGCACCAGCCGGGGATTGCGGAAGTCGCATACGTTCCCGCGATCCCCGGCGTAGGTGGGAGATGGAACACCGGGGTGGTTTTAGTCAGTAAGAGTCTGACAGACCCCTCCACCCGCCCCAGGGTGGAGGATTTCCATGAGGATTTCCCGCCGACATAAAAAAAAAAAAGTGGTTGAGCGATTGACCGCTGCGCTACGTGTCGTGGGTTTGATCCCCGCACGGAACAAATATTTGTATGGCTCACAGCTAGTTGTTCCGGGTCTGACTGTTTGTGTGTGAGTTTGTGAGTAAAAAAAATTATAAGAATTTTAAAGACGGAGTATCACTTAAAGCGATCTTTTAAGGACAACCTTTGGATGGCCACAACATGCATTTCCAAAATCTACCACTATACCCTGAGACATAGGACCAAAAGCAAGAACTGGAAGATACTACTATTTCGTTTTCTTCCATCCGTATTTTCATTCGTATCAAGAAATCCGAATAGTTTTAACTTACCTCTGTGGTTTCAAAAGCTGCATTACGCTAGATAGGATTTCTCTAAGCTGGAGATGCTGGAATAGGAACGGATGCTGAAATCCTAACCGTGTTGAATGTGAACATATTGCAGTCTAGCTATTTTGGCTTTTACAGACGACCGATAAATCGGTGCAACAAAAGTCGGAGAAAATTGAACGAGTGGCAGCCAAAACACGAATAGCTTCTGACCGCGAATTCGTCAACGTGTGAGAAATTTCCAATGCCACTTAGAATAGTTTTTTTTTTTTGTTTAACGATGACCACTCGCAGTTCAGCACACTAAGGCTGGCCCTGGCTGGGGAATTTAAGGCCCCAGCCAGGGCTTACAAACTAAATTAAAAACTACATGACCGCTCGTTAAGGGCATCCCCTGTGGGATACGTACCTCGGCTTAGCAGCGTCATTTTTGGGAGGACAACATAAGTTTCTGGACGTATATCTTAGTAATCAGATCAGGGTGATTATTATGACATCTTAAAACTATCATGATTCCGGTGTTTGGGCACGCCACTATTGCGGCGGTAAGGCCCCTCTTTGAGGAGTGGCTGGAGAGGCGCCACGGCATCCTCTCCTTCCGCCTGACGCAGGTACTGACCGGACACGGCTGTTTCGGGAGGTACCTGTTTCGGATTAAGCGGGAGGACACGCCCGGGTGTCAGCACTGCGAGGATCGCCCGGAGGACACGGTGGAGCATACGGTGGAGGTCTGCCCTGCTTGGGCTGAGCAACGCCGTGTTCTTGTCGAGGCGATCGGCGGCGGTGACCTCTCGCGTCCGGCCCTGGTTGAATACATGGTCCGGAGCGAGGAGGCTTGGGAAGCGATCACCTCCTTCTGCGAAGCAGTAATGCTAGCGAAGGAGGAGGCGGGCCGCGCGAGGGAAAGGCAAGGCCTTCGCCCCAACCGCCGCTACAGGAGAAGACGCCCCGGGCGTCGGGAGTCGCAGGGCNAGCAACGCCGTGTCCTTGTCGAGGCGATCGGCGGCGGTGACCTCTCGCGTCCGGCCCTGGTTGAATACATGGTCCGGAGCGAGGAGGCTTGGGGAGCGATCACCTCCTTCTGCGAAGCAGTAATGCTAGCGAAGGAGGAGGCGGGCCGCGCGAGGGAAAGGCAAGGCCTTCGCTCCAACCGCCGCTACAGGAGAAGACAGAAGCCAGAGCCTGCCAGGGTTGCGGAATTTGTTCGAAAGAGTCACCGCGGCCCTGGAACGCATAGGGCTTTAGAAGGAACACGGATGGGTTTTAGTTAGTAAGAGTCTGACACGCCCTTCCGCGTCACCCAGAGCGGAAGAAGTCATTTGAAGATTTCCCATACTTAAAAAAAAAAAAATATGATTCCGGTGTTAGAGAGAGAGACGGCATAATGCAGGTGAATAGACCCTTTTCACAACGGAATCATGATGTTATTAGCACATCGTAGTAAAGTACTTAACAAGAGCACTTTTACAAATAATTTTACTTGTTAACAATATTTGTTTGGATTTGAAAGCTGTCTTTCAAAATTGTAATTAAAAGAACGGGCCAAGCATCGATCCGATTTTTGGTGGTATTTCAAAGAACTTTTAAGTAGAACATATGTAGCGGCATCAATGCCGCCACATGAAAAGCTAAGAAGCGAAATTTTTACGGCAACAAAAAGAACCGCAACGCCATCTACGACGAACTAACATCGAAATCCTGCATCGCGCAAGCAAAGTTCTCCGAGCGATTTGAACATATACAACAATCCGAATATCAAATATCGGGCAGTTGCCCACCAGACACAACAACCGTCTGGTCGGAGGATCCTCCCATTTCCAGTGGAGGTATGCGTGACTTTACTCTCTGCACCGCATACCTTTATACATAAAAGTGAATACTTACATGCTTACCTAAACCAGAGTCGGTGGCCAAATTTAACCGCCTAAAACCAACCGATACCGAATCGGTTGCAGAGAAAAATCGGTTGTTTTCGTGTAGAGGTCTCCAAAACCGGTGTCGCATTTACCAAGCTGTATTAAACCATTCGAGTTTGTTGATGTTAAGGATAAAAAGCTTGGAGATCTATGATATTTTCCCCTATCTGGCGTTTTGCCAGATTCTGCTTTGTTGAGCAAACTGTTCGGTGGAATGGATCTTTTGAAAGGGAAACATATCTAAAATATTATTCAATCAGTTTAAGCGTTTTGATACAACGTTGTGTTGGATTTGTGAGATATCTAAGTGCTGTCAGACATTAAGATTGTAAATAATAACATGTAAATCCTTACTTATCATCAATAGGTATAAAATTCTTCTGTTACTGACTGTCTGACTGAGGGACTAAGTGACTGACAGACAACGCACAGCCGAAACTACTAGTCGTAGAAAACTGAAATTTGGCACGTCGCTTCCCTACACTCTGCAGGGGAGCACTAAGAGAGGATTTCTCGAAATAACTTCGAGTATGGGAAAAAACGGGATATGCGCGTACGAAGTCGCGGGTAAAAGCCAGTTTTTAATGTAAATAAACACATTTAGGGTCTCGAACGTTCGTATGAAAAACGATTGTCTGTCTGTCTATCAGTTTGTCCGTCTGTCATAGCCAATTTCGACTATTCCAATTTCTCCAAATCTACTGGACCGATTCGGTTGAAAATTGGTACACATTTAAGTACTTCTGTAACCCTAAGACGGACGCGAAACGTAAATAAATACATTTTGAATATGGGGTCACTTTTGGAGGACAATAGAATGTGAACATGTCGAATGAAAAGGCTCAAAGTAACGGTCGAAATTATATTAATTATTCATAATTTTAAAATAAATAAACGATGAAAATTTACTTTTCTCCCTCTAATCTCCAAAAGGACTGAGCCTTATTGAATTGAAAAATAATACAGATAGTTCTTTACTAACAAATTACAGGAAAACTTATACACCTTCAGCGACCATAAATAGCAGACACAAGAGTAAAACAATGGCGTCACACCTGATTCAGCCCGCTCCGCTCGGCCCTCGAGAGGACAAGAAGACTGTGGTTTCAAAGGCACATGTTAACCTTTTGAACGCCAGAGCATAAACACATTGGTGTGCTCCCGACGCCAACCCACAATATCGCCGTTTTTTTTGTCTATAGCCGACCGTGGCGGTCAAAAGGTTAAAAAGCATGCTTTTTTCGGAACCATATGTGCGCGAGTCCGACTCGCACTTTGCCATTGTTTTCGAAAAAGACAAACCATTTACGCCAAGCCATTCGTTAACACTGCATTTCTGATAACGAGAATCAACAACAACGTCCACCAAACCACCTATTCACCATAAAGGGCACTATCAGCCCAAATATTATTCAAATCTCCAAAATAAACTTTAATTCCTACCTAGGCCGAAAATATCCCTAACACCTAAATTTCGTAGGTAAAATACTCCTTGTAATATTCATAACTGGATGAACTTGTAATACCTACCGTGTTTGTCACGAGACAAAACAAATAGGTCTAGAAGGTAAATTAAGACGGAAAGCTCGTGAAGAGGCTCTACGCAAAAACTATCAGCGAATGCGATTGTCAAAATGCCAAAATATATGAATACTATATATTTTTTAAATACATTATTGATTGCAATGAATAAATTGAAATGAAAAGATGTTATGATGAAAACTATAAACTAATTAAATACAGCGATTGCAAGCGCACTTGCGACCGGCATTTGTTTGAGATCGCCGAACGAACGAACACGCACGCACACATAGACGTGCTTCACGTACAGCGAATGGAAGCGCACTCCCGACCGGCATTTGTTTGAGATCGCATATGCGCCTATGTGTGCGTTCGACTGTTTTAGCTTGTTGAATGAACCTGACCTTCTGTATCTATCTATTCTGTGCACACGGCGTCAAATAAGTCACTTCTACTTCAAACTAATAACTTCTGAGAACTAATTAGTAATATGAGAAAACTCTTGCGTTCTATTTTGGCAGAATTTGGGTAGGTTGTATTAAGTATGATTATACGGGACGGTGTGTGAGGCCTGATGTATGTGGGGGGTTTGTGCGTTCCAATGTTGTACTTAGTAAGTGGATATCGTTTTTGTTTGTTATTAATAAAATACCTTTTTTTCCACACAAATTATGGTTCTACAGCTTATTTTACAGATGGTTTTATGGTGTAGTTATGGTTTATGGGATCAGGATAGTTTTTGTCAAAATATTCTTAACTAATGTGAAAAAAAAGAAAAATGTTTGTTTGTATGTAAAAGTTAATGTCGGGAAGTACTCATCCGCAACTCATTTTGTAAAAGAAAACTACAAAATCGCTCCGGGCACCATTTTCTCTCGAAATAATGCACGGTTCTCGATAGACAGGTCGCAGGAGCGAAGCTGCGGTAAAAGGCTATACTCTATCCGTTTAGGTAGTTAACTAAAGGTAAACAATCTTGATGTGTCTTTTTACACAAATTCATATTAAACAAATAAACTACTTTTCAAACTTATGGTTCAATTGATTTAGTATTCGTTACTGTTGTATTTACTTTGGTTTTTACTTGCATTTTATTTTTAAACTGAGTTTTTAAGTAAAAAGTTACATCAAGATTGTTTACCTTTAGTTAACTACCTAAACGGATAGAGTATAGCTTAAAGTGATCGTGAGTACTTTGTAAATTCCTCGCAAACCAAATTGAACACTTAACCCACAAATGCTTTCAAGTTGTACGCTACATGCTCGTAAGACTCGTCACAACGTTTAAAAACGTCCCACATTGATAGTACTGTAACATATTTCTGTTCTAGAAGCGCGAGCACAACGACCCCGGCACAAACGAGCGGAGATCCGGCTGTTTCTGTGGTCACAAGATCACTAAAAGTTCTGGAAGCGACATGGAAAATGAAAATAAAAAAATATTTTAGGAGGAACGGTTTTCTAGATGATTGGTTAATGTTGCGTCTTCAAGCGTAGATAGACACTTAAACAAAAACAAAAATAATGTAGCCAGGATCTTTGTAATACATGTCATAACATGATTTAAAGGAGTGTCCGTGGATTTTCATCACGTTCTTCTCCATAGAGATCTATACTTTGGAATGTTCAATTAGCTTCATTTTTTGACTGACCGACTTTTTGATGATTCAAAAGGGTCTGTAAATTCATCATCATCATATCAGCCGAAAGACGTCCACTGCTGGACATAGGCCTCCACCAAGTGTCGATTATTTAGTTGAAATCAATGCTTTGAATTGATTGGACACTAGCCGCTTTTTAAAAATACAGCTGGGACTGTTCAAATCCAAAACTGAACTGTGACAGGCTGAATTGCTGGATTGATCTGCTTTGCTGCTTCGTGTTTCCATTATCTTTACCGTTACCACTTTTAAACATACAGTTGCAATGTTGCAATCAACGGGTCAAAACGGCAACTTTCTTGTTTTTGCGCGAATAGCACTCAGTAGTTTGGGGTTACAACATGAAATTGACGGAATACTAGATATTCAAGTGAAACCGTGAGTTTGTAGCCTGTCAGGGCTCTCAATACTTAGAACATGTTGCGGCGGGGGCAGGGAAACTTCCCTCTCAAACGTAGATAGTAGTAATTTGTTGTAGATACGCTCAATGACACTTCTAGCTAGCGTAACGCTTCATCTCTTGTCTCATAAGCAAGAGAATAAGATCAAATACATATATCAGAATGTCCACTGTTTGTGAACGAGCAATGTTTTATATGATTGTGTAGCCTTATGCTATTTCTTGTTATTGGTCAAAAGAAATCATAGTTATACATTATACTTCATAATTCCTATGTCACGTAAACTAATATTAATAAGAGTTATTCAAAGTCTTTGATTGTTTGTCAGAGAATGTACTGATTCCATTACAAACTCTAAAATCTAAGCTGTATGTGTACTGCATGGTATTGACGTAAGAATAGCACCATCCCATCACTTCCCGTGGGTGTCGTAAGAGGCGACTAAGGGACTCACCAGAGAATGGGCAGCAGCATTCTCTGGGCATTGCAACAGCTACACTGCGATCGCCAACCCGCCTTCCAAGAGTGGCGATTATGGCAAACCCCCCTTTGGGGGAGGCCTATGTCCGGCAGTGGACGTCTATCGGCTGATATGATGACGATGATGACAACTTAAGCTTAAGGGGCAGTGGGCAGGGAACATTGCTCGCAGAGCTGATAGTCGATGATGTCGAAAGTTTATGGAGTGGAGACCGCTTTCGAAGGCCTGCTACGAGATGGATCGATAACCTGGTAAAGGAAGCGGGAATGGATGGGAGACGAACAAGACTGGTCGGTGTTGCGCCCCTTGTGGGAGGCCTATGTCCAGCAACGGACGTCCCGGATGAAATGATGATGATAAACTAAACTGCTGTGGCCGAATCTCATAGAATATGTGTCTCCCGTGCGGGCAAAGTTGTGGGTAGAAACTAGCGTGTTTATAATGTTCAACGTCTCCCTAAGTATACCTCGAGAACCACTAATCCGATTACCGTCTTCCTTTGATTTTTAATCTCTCTTGGTTTTGTTTTGACTGTCTTGCAAATATAAACCTATTCTATAACCTACTTAATGACAATATGTTTTATTTTGACAATGCTATAATATTTATTGCCTGTTTTTTAGGGTTCCGAAATATTGATAAACGGAACCTTTATAGGATTGGGTTGTCTGTCTGTCTGTTTGTCACAGCCGATTTTATCCGAATCTAATGGACCGATTCAGTTGAAATTTGGTACACTTATAAAATAAATAAATTTTGAAAAATGGATCACTTTTGGGGGTCAAAAAAAAATTCAAAAATTTTTGCTCAAATTTTTTTTTTTCATAATTCTAAAATATTTTGTTCGGAAGTTGTTCAAGAAAATAGATGAATATTCACTATACTACCTCCCTTATCTCCGAAAGTACTAGGCTTTTTGACCTATTTATTACAAGAAAACCTATAAGAATTCTGATTTACTAAAATATTTTTTTTTAATTCTTTTGCACGCGAGTTCGACTCGCACTTGGCCTTCACGTTGTATGTAGTTAGTTTCAAAGGCAAGCTGTGCCCTCCTGTAATTGAAGGAGGAGTGCACTAAACTAAAGCGTTTTGTCTCCAAACATTGTAAATTTTATGTGCACTTACATCTTTTGTTGGAGGTCCTTAAATAAATAGAATAGGATAGAATAGAATAGAAAACATTTATTCGATACAGACACAACACAACAGCAACAAAACACAAAGTAAAAAAGAGAACAATCATAAGACAACAATAAATTATCTAGCCAGCCGCTAGCTGAGCGTGCCTATACCGAAAGGGTTACCATCTCAGCATTTGCTGGGCGTCAGACACCCAGCGCTGGTTTTCAGTTAGCACCCTGCAGTGACACACGGACGTGGGTAAGAAAAATAAATACATTCATACTTGAATATTAAAAATAAATAATAAATAAATTAGAATACGTTAATAAGTATTATAAAAGTTTTTTTTTTTTTTTTTGTGTTTGCTACACTGTCCGGAGATTTTTCCTTTATAGTACTACCCACGAATCTGTAATATAAAACAACGCGTGGACGCATTATCAAAGCATTAGCAAAGAGTATATTATAAACTCTAACGAGTAGCCGTAAAAGGAAAATGGAGAAGTACCTTTCATAAAATATATATGTGCCTACCTACCAACAGTCAAAGTTTATAACTAATCGAAGCCTTGCGGTTCCTGGAGACATACCACATTGCATCCAGCCTAACATAAGGCTAGTTTTTATACTAAGAGATATATATATATATATTTTAATAAAAACAATGGAGACATACTTAATTAAACTAGTGATTTATTAAACATAATTGAAATAAATATTGGATAAATAAAATGATTAAATAAAAGATTTATCAATGTTGATGTCATTAAATTCGATTTGAGAACTCAAAATGAATTTCTTTAGTCTAGCCTTAAATGAACTAATGTTTTTTAGGTCCCTAATGGGTGGGGGAATGTTGTTCCAACATATATATAATCAGCTGATGCTTTTCTTTATCATAAACTAACGGACGTCACGCGGTTTCACCCAAATAGTTCCCGTTCCCGTGGGATTACGGGGATAAAATATAGCCTATGTTACTCGCTGATAATGTAGCTTTCCAATGGTAAAAGAATTTTTGAAATCGGCACAGCGGTTTTTGAGTTTATTTATTACAAACATACACACACACAAAAATACAAATTTATCCTCTTTATAATATTAGTGTAGAAGTGTAGATTAGTGTAGATTATACAGCAATGGATTCGTATTTTTTTACAAATTGTTTTGGACTGTGATATTCGAAGTCCTTTTAATCAATTTTATTGAATCAAGAGGGAATGAAATGAAATGGCTAAGTTTACGTTGGTCTGCCAGGATTGCGGAATTGTTCGAAAGAGTCACCGCGGCCCTGGAACGCAAAGGAGACTAGAAGGAACACGGATGGGTTTTAGGCAATCAGAGTCTGACACTCCCCTCCGTCCCGCCCAGAGCGGAAAGAGTCATTTGATGACTTCCCATCCTTAAAAAAAAAAGTTTATGTTTTCAACCAACAACTTGAAATAGTAAAACCTATGATTAACTGGAACCTCTCAGCAGACCAATGTCTCAATATGGTCAACAAACACAAGACAACATACTCGTACGTCTCCGTCAATCTTGTGCGAAATCCTGACAAACAAATGATTCAACCCGACACTGACCGACCGGACGAGAATAACGGCTTTCTTTTTCTAGTTTGTCTATATTGTTTTAGTTTGGTTTTGCTTGTACGAATATTTTTTTACCTCATAATAAGCTTAGATAAACATTTATATAACATGTGCATTAAGACCTTGTTCTAATCGCACAGGGCATTTATTAACAGACGACCCGATCTAATTTTACTCATTTTTTAAATACTGTAACCGATTATAGAAAACAAAAGACGGCCAAGTGCGAGACAGACTCGCGTGCAAAGGGTTCCGGACGAATAATATTTTTCTTTAACATGTTACTTTAAAATCATAGACTTCTTATAGGTTTTTATGTAATCTGTAGGTACCTATTTTCTGTATTTTTTTTTATATTAGGCTCAGTAGTTTGGAGTCGTAAATTTTCATCTATGACTTCGGACTGGAATATTTTAAAATTTAGATTTAAAAAAATACTTTTGAGACCCTTACGATGATCCCTTTGATTTGAAATGTCACACGGTACAGTTGCATTTTTTTTTTAATTTTTCTAGTTTTCCTCCTAAAAATTGTATCCCATTTTCTAAATTTATTTATTTTTTGTTACGCGTTCGTCTTTTCACAGAAATTCATATAATAATATGTATGTACCAAATTTCAACTGAATCAGTTGTGTAGGTTCGGATAAAATCGTGTATGACAGACGGCCAACAGACAACCGAGTGATCCTAAAATTCAGTAGTTTTTGTGTAAAAGAGTAGTAAACTTTTACACAGTATTACTAAAGGAAAAGATAAAGGATAGGATGCAAGATAGTAAGAAGTAGGATTTCATTGCGTACACATACATAACACACAGACATTCATACCAACATAACTGGCAAATATCGATATCTCGCGACAGCAACTTAGTTGAGGATACTACAAAGATGACCAATCAATTGGAGTCCTTACATACTACTTGTCTGTGATAGACTGTTAGAGAGGATATTGCACAAGCAAGCAGCACCCTTCATAACATCTTCGGATTGCCAACATGGTTTCAAGAGCCTCGTATCAACAAGTACTGCAATATATGTACTCAAACAAGTGGTAGGATATTACAGGAGTAGAAATACTTCTGTAATAGCCTGTTACCTAGACCTCAGCAAAGCCTTCGACCGTGTGGACCATGATCTGCTGTGGTAAAAGCTAACAGAACGTGCAGTTCCCAGCCAAGTGGTACGGGTGCTGAAACAGTGGTACCAGCAGCAGGAAAACCGCGTTCGATGGAAGAATGAGCTGTCGACCCCCTCTGGCCTTAAGTGCGGAGTGAGACAAGGGGGTAGCATGTCACCTGCACTTTTCAACGTGTACATGGATGGGCTATCGATCCAACTCAACCGAACTGGTATAGGTTGCTCAATTAACGGGACCCTGATAAATCACATTTGTTATGCAGATGATATGGTTCTGTTGGCACCGTCAATATCGGCAATGCGCAAACTATTGGCAGAGTGTGAAATGTACGCTAAAGACCACAACATGACGTACAACCCAGATAAGTCAGTGTACATGGTTTTTGAAAGCCCGAACAACTGGTCCGTTTTGCCGCCACTTCAACTCTACGGCAAAGCGCTGTTACAGGTCGACAGCGTGAAATACTTGGGTCACGTAATAACAGCCAACCTGTCCGATCACGCTGATATAGATAGGCAGAGACGAGCCATCTCGGTGCGTGGGAACATGCTAGCGAGGCGGTTTAGCCGCTGTAGTGACGCTGTGAAATCGCAGCTCTTCATTAGTTACTGCTCAAGCGTCTACACAGTCGAGTTGTGGGCTAACTACACCAAAGCTGCACTCAGCGACATGCGAGTGCAATACAATGACGCGTGGCGTGCCATGTTCCGGCTGCCTCGGTGGTGCAGCGCGAGCGCCATGTTCTGCGAGGGCCGCGCGCCCGGCTGGCCGCCTCTGCTGAGGAGCCGCTTGGCCGCCGCACGCTCCGCCATACATCGCTCCGCTAACTCCTTGGTGGCCGCGGTGCGAGACTGGGACAACAGCCCTCTTCATCAAAGATGGCTGTCCTATCATACGCCGATAACATGATTCGCGGCGTCTAAATTTTAACTTATTTTTATTATTTATTGTTATTTGTGTATTATTTGGATACTAATCTGGCAATTAAACAATTTCATTTCATTTCATTTCATAGGGTATTTGACTAAAAAAATCTAATTAGTCCGTCAGATAGATTTCCAAAAAATATTGGACACGCATTTTTTCTTTTGTCACGTTAACAAAAACTGAAGATATAGTGCGTTGAAAACTCATGTGACGTCACTTACCCATACAATTTTTACTGGAAAGTGACGTTACAAGCCCCCACTCCTTATCTTTGATGCGTTTTATCTCCATGTTTTTATTTTGATTTGATAAAATAAAAAATATGTATTCAATATTTTTCAAAAATATAACTGGAGGACTAAATGGAATCATATTTTTTTAAACCTGGCAACATCACTATTGCACCAGCAGCTATACCGATTACCGACTCTCCTTGACAACAGAAATATTACCGATACTAAGTACTTTCCAAGAGAATTTCTATCTCATGTACCTATTACTACTATAAGTTATGTGACGTAACATTTCAGCTCATCGTCTCCTCCGTTATTGGGTACATTTGTCGCCCATAGTTCGCTTACAGCCAGTAATGTAAGTACTTCGTCGCGGTTGAGGCTAGTGGGTTACAAATGTCCCCCTTTTCTTGGAACGTTTCAGCTTGGTCGGTTCGCACTTAGTATTGCAGTTGCTGTTTCATTCGATTTGGAAATCCAACTAAATGATATCGAGTTTCTTTGATAGGACATTCAAAATGTATCGCGGTTCTTTTTAACCGACTTCAAAAAAGGAGGAGGTTTAGGACAATTGGCGAAGACATCGCTGAACAAAGTTTTTTCCTGGGATCCCATCATCAGATCCCGACTTATACCTTCCATCATCAGCTCAGCAAGATGAGATGTTAATTACCAGGCAGAATTATCTGAATTGCGTTAGAAAGTACATGAAAAACATTGTATGTGCCTTTAAAATTTGAGGGTTGCCCTCGATTTCCTTGGGATCCCATCACCAGATTCTGACTTAGTGCCAATGGGACCACCTCAGGAGTAAAGACTATCGAATAAAACAAGAATCATGAGAATCCATTCATAATTGGCGAAATTATCGCATAAAAAACACAAAAAAAGTTGTATTTTATTTGTAAAAAAGTTTTTTTATTTTCAAAAACCAAAATTGTATAGAAAAGACCAAGGGCCGATTTATCATTCTTCATAATTATACCTACATCAATGCTTTTGACAGGTTGTCCAAAACTATAATTATAATTACCACTTTTATACCATTTTTTCTTGGATTGGCTCAGCATATCTTCTTCCATATCCCAATAAGACATAATTTTATTTGTCACCTCCGTTATAGCCATTTCATCTTCCATAGAATCCATCCATCGACTGCAGTATAATTATCATCTGCCTAGCCTTTTCCCAACTGCACAGGATTCAGCTGAATACCAGTATTTTACCATCCACTGCTTCTTAATATCAATGATTAAAAATAATCAACTAATTATTTTACCTATGATAAAGATCCATCCCGTCGTTTAATAGAAAAATCATCTCTTTGGAGTGGTATATGACCGAAAACCATTATTTTGGACAGTGGTCCCTATGGAAAATTCAACCTCTAATTCCAAAATAGCGAAAACACTATGGCCAAAAGTCGCTGAACCAACAGACATCCGTACAGATTTATTCATATTGTATGATGTGTTGACCGGTCCGTGTAAATAATACTAAGCTGGATGATCCGTTCGGCGATACCTCAAGTGGCGACGTATGGGCGGCCAAGGAACTGAATGCGAATACTGATATCTTGGTGTTGATATCAGGGGATACTTCGCTACCAAGGTTTAAGGTGGAATTAAATTGTGACAACGAAAGAAAGAAAGAAAGAACAACGCATAATATTAAAGTTGTTAGAGTCTATAATTGTGGCAGAAAGAATAAAAAAATAATTGTAGTCGATTCAGACTAAGTTGCACTGTTGAAGAATTCAAAAAACATTAATAACTTAAATCAATTCATATAAACTTACATAATTTAAATCAGTATTGTCTACCTGCGGTGGCTACATATCTTTTTGTTTTAAACAAAAATTGAAATTGTGAAAGATATATTTGAGACCCTCATACCCCATATCAGATATCATAATATTAAATAACGTTAAAAATATTTTGTTTCATATGCTAGCTAAGTGAATAACTTTTCACTTAAAAGATATTGGAAAAGCAATTATAATAAGCTCAGGTTTTGACTTTCCCCTTTGACACCCAATCTCTTGAAAATGGTACCAAAACACTACACGTAATTACAAAAAAAAATCTAAGGTACTTTTAAGAATTTGCCTGTCTCCAGGCAAATCTTATACTTACTTATATGGTGTACATAATAAAGAGCATTCAATTCTATTTTTGTACCAAAATTTATCAAAATCGGTTCAGTGATTTAAGCGTAAAAGCGTAACAAAAAAAAAAACTTACTTTAGCATTTATCTATCATAATCGTAGTTAGGATTGCCATGCTTTTACACATGCAACTTTGTACAAATATCAAAATAAACTTTTGAAATTAATTTTAGGTTCTACAACATAATCAATAATTATAAATACATACAAATTAAATAACTTCCTCTCAACTGTGATAGTCATACATATATATGTATGTTTTTATATACATTTATTATATATCTATATAAGTATTCGGCATATATTTTATAAGTATATTTTCGTATATTATTTGATTCTTTAGTGTAAGGCTTCACATAATCCTCTTCATTTCTTTTCAATTTCTCCTTTCGCAGGTCTGCTGGAAGAAGCAGTTCCTTTTTACTCATAATTATAAAAATGTTTATTTCTTCCACAAATAACACGTATACACTAATATTTAAGGAAACAATTACAGTCATGACTACGACAATGTTCATTTGTGGGAGACTGGTGCCTAAACTAAGCCGTGACTTGTATTTCAGGACACCAGGGACCCTCTACAGGCAAGGTAGACAAACAATGCTTAGCAAATTTTAGTTTTAATGTTAAAACAATTTGTTGGAAGAAAGAAAAAGAAAAAAAGAAAATAAAATAAAAGTAATAATAAAATCTATTTGTATAAAGTGTAGTGGAGTAACAGGTACGTGTGGGTGTAATTATAATTTAATTTATTAATATATTTCTGTGTGTACATTAATAATAAAATGTATTTGTATAAAGTGTAGTGGAGTAACAGGTACGTGTGGGTGTAATTATAATTTAATTTATTAATATATTTCTGTGTGTACATTAATAATAAAATATAAATATTTTTTATTTTTTGTTACAACTGTTTTATAAAAATAAATGTTAAGAAAATGAAATAAACGAAATTAATAAATAAATAATCATTAAAATCAACATCAGCTGTTACAAAACCCACATGAGCTCATGAACTCTTGAAAGGCCACATCCTTGGTGGCCTGGTCACTCAATTGACTCGATGCACGCTCCGACGCTCCTGAATGGTCACGCTCTAATAAAACTGCTGTGGACACACATACCTACCAGTGACATACGTAGTATGTAGGTATTGTGTCGAGAGATAATTTGTTTTAATAGGAGTCTATATTTTGTGGTGTGGTATAACTTTAAGGTTATATTCTAAATGTAAAAGAAATACAAAAACTCTTAGAAGAAGTGTTCCAAAAAGATATAGTTTCGAAGATAACATCACAAAAAAAAAATACAAAGAATAAAATAGCTTAAATTTTGGAAGTCGGTGTTTTTGCTTGTTTCTTCGTTTTATAACACCGACTTCCGAAATTTTTTCCGAAGTTATTTTATACTCTTGTTATTTTATACTTGTTTTTTTATTTGAAGTCGGTTTTCATTTTTTCCATTGCCCGTGTAAACGTACCATTAGTCTTGTAGAAAACTGGTAAAAACATAAACTGAGAACACTTTGTATATACACACATAATCTCGAAGTGAAAGGTGCGCAAAGGAACGTTATGCCTCACTTTTAGTTAACGCTTGATTTTATTCCTCATAAAGTTTTCATACCGCGGGCTAACTATGAAAATTGTTTCTTAAGGAATAAACTCCTAAAATATGTCGTGTCAAACAATTAATCTGTTAATTGGATGCAGCTGAGTACCAGTATTTTTTTCATAGAGCGACTGTCTATCAGACCTCCACAACCCAGTAACTGGGTACCACAGTACCCATTGGAAAGACTCGTGTCAGATTTTCTAGCTTCTGTATTTATCCGTAACGACTGTTAAATATCTTCAAATGACAACCGAGACCAACGGCTTACCACGACACGGAGGAATGTTAAGATAGTAGACCATCTATGGACCGACTGCGGCAAGCGTTGCTTAACCTTGATGACCGACCCGTGTGGCTGATATTATTAAGACATTGCCATAGAATAATTTTTAAATTACAGTATCCGTATACATGTTTCCCTTAAGGTATCTTCTAAATGTCCATCAGATGGGAGCGCCAGCATTCCTCAAATCGTTTCAAAATTACTTTGTAATAAATAACGAGTAGTACGTCAAACGATCAAAGTCGGTCAAATGACCCCAATAAGGCATTGGTGAAGCACCTATCATTTACAAATTACCCAGTATAAATCGTATATCTTTAAAATATTTATCAAAAAGGGCAAGTTGTACCAATTAATGTTAATACACCCAGTTTTTGTTGTCGATTGTTGTAAAGAAAAATTGTAATGGCTAGTTTACACAGTGCGAGCTAGGGTGCGAGTCAGCCTGCCGAGTAGCTGCAGTGCAGTAACCCGCATCGTATGCACGTATTTTACGAGTTACTGGCACGTGCGAGTTGGATAGTAGCTCGAATCCGAGTTGCTTAATTTTATTTCGTTTTCGCTCGCCTGCTCGTTTTACAGTAACTCGCACATGGCAGCAGCTTGGACTTCACTCGCATCTTTCGGACGCGTTCGGCAGTAGCTCGCCAGTATCAGCCAGGCAGTTGCGAGCGGGGCCTGTATTGTTTGGGTGCTGCACCTCGCAAGAGACTGGCCAGCTACTGGTATACGAGTAGACGATCCGAGTAACTGTCTACTGTCTTGTCAGCAGTTCGCACTGTGTAAACTAGCCATAAGTGCCGTACAGGCCTATCTGAAAAACTAGTTCGAATTTTTACCCACAGTAAGTATTAAGCGATTTTTTCTACTTACTCAGTCGCGTTAACGTTAGTCAGTAGGTATATCTTTTTCACAAATGAATCATTGGCACGCCATAGTAACAACAAAGCCAAAAAAAAACATTTGCTTCTTTTTTTATGTCAATCACCTATAAATAATATAAAATTTCATTTTCGTGAATTCAGCACATACTTAAACCCCTCCGTGCCTCGGAATGCACGTTTAGCTGTTGGTTCCGGCTGTCACTTGTTGATTCTTGACAATTGTTACAGGTAGTCCGAAACCCGAAAATTTGACACCAGTCTTGCCAAGGGTTACTGTGCTACCCAGTAAATCGTTTGTGGACGTGTGTTAGTTAGACTGCAAGAGGAGCTCGTGGCTAAATGATAACAGCCGTACGGGTCGATCTTCAAGGTTAAGCAACGCTCGCCGAGGTTGGTCTGTGGATGGGTGATCATCTTTACATACCGAGACTCCTCCATGCCTCGGAATACTGGTATTCCGCTGAATCCGGTTTGACTTTGAAGGCTAGGCAGATGATGTTAGTGAGACTGCAAGCCAATCAGAATTTAGCAAAAAAAAGTCAAATCTGATGATGAAGAAATCTCTTGTTTACAAATTCCTTTTAAAAGTAATTTCTGTAAACCCTGGCGGCACCACTAACTAACTATTCTATATTACAAATACTTAGTAACGATACAACGGTCGAGTAGTGATGTGTCTTCGCTCTAGTTGTTGCTCGATATTTTAATTAATTAACTTTGTAATTATTATATTAAGATCGTAGACCTCTGACGCCCTTACAAATAGTTTTCTGCTGACAATATGTCAACTACTACAACAATTTTTTAGTTTCATATTGATATGAGATACACATCAATTTCAATAAATATGTAAATACTATCTCATATTACACAAGCTCACCAAGACACCAAGAGCGGGAAGCTGAGGAGTAATTTAGATCAAACGTGAACTCTAGACCCATGTCTAGAGTTCACGTTTGATCTAAATTACAGCTCATCAACATGCTAATTCCATAATTAGCATGTTGATGAGCTGGTGAGTTATTCAATTAATGCGTAATTATGAGTGCATTGAACGGGATTATACACATGGTTGGCATTAGCAAAAAATTTGACCGGTACATAATAGTCCTTATAAAAACCCTAAATGTAAGCCAAACGAGAACTGCTCAGAAGAAACACAAACTAGGAAACCTGGGGCCCTACCATGAAGTCTTAAAACGATCATGATTCCGCTCTAAGAGAGGGACGGAGCCATACATAGCGAATAGCACTATCCCTTTTAGATCATCGGAATTGGATGGCATTAGCACGTCATAGTAGGGTACCAGAGCTGACTACCCACAGTTCGTAATAAGATTAAGCGATTTACAGTGACAATTAAAGCTGCCATAAACTACCGTCTCCTTCGACCAAAGCTATCTCCGTCAAAATCACCATCAATTTCATTCATCACACGTCAAGGCGTATTTATGAACATCCTATATAACTTCCATGCCAAATAGGATACCACGATACAGTAGTAATTATTATACCATTGATTTTGACTTACGAGGCATAAACTCCATTGAACGAATCGATAAATTAAAGAAAAATAAAACGAACGGAGATTTTATGGATCACGTTTCAAATATCGATAAATTTTAATGAACACCACTATTATTATGTGGATGTTAAGAGTTTTTATTGTACTTGTCACTTGTTTATTGAAACTTCGGAGTTTAAATTGAATTTTAGTGGTAAAACGTTGATTGGCATTAATATTGCAAGGGCTTTTATTCAACTGCAAAACCAATTAAGTGAACTAAAGTGCCAATTTTATTGTAATTGGATGTTTTAATAACGGCAAAAGTGGGTTAACTAACTGTTGAGCTAATTTAAAATAAGTTAGTCATTATGTTGTTAATTTAAAAATAAATACAAAACCATGTTTAATTTATAAAGTCGATTTCATGGGCAATTTAAAATTCTGCCTTAAAGTTGTCTGTTTGCTTTTTATTGCAACATTTTGCAGTTAATTGAACATGTTTGTCTCATAAACTTATCAGCTGTTCTTATTCTTAACGAATTGATAAAATAAATTAGTCTTAATAGAGCAGTTTGAAAATCAAATTGAATTGTTGTTTGAAAAAAAACATCGGTTTTGTATCATGTTTTGTGTTTGTATTTGTTCTTGAATATAATTATGTATGTAGTTAGATACACAACAATATTCAAGAGTTTTTTTTAAGTTTATGTTTTAAATTACCACGTCTTTTCTGAATTTAATATTGCAAGTGCTTCACTTGGTGTTATTTGAATATTATTAAGTTATAGAAATAAAAACTTCTAAGATCAAACATCGATATCCAACTAATTCTTTACAGTCGTTGCCCATCACTAAACGGGTGTCAGCTAGACTGACCACAGCGTTTCCTCCTAGACTGTTCAAGCTCCGATTATAAATTGCGGGCCCTTTATTGTCCTTAAATAGTGCTGTGCCTTGTGGTCTCTTGGTGACATTTTGTGGTCTCTACAGTCAGTTTGTCGTCTTTAGCGGTAATAAATTGTCGTGCAGACGATTTAGTTTGTGCTATGATTGTTTTATGGGCTAATGAGGTCTTTTAGTCTTTGTTGGTGATTTTAGATCTTGGTAAGTCTGCAATCACTAAACGAAAGTGGATTGGGTGCTATCCACCACACATTCATAGGTAAGGGTTCGTCCAATGTTCCGTCCACGTCGGGAAAATTGCTTACATGGATTTTGTATAAATTTTACGCAGTAGTTTGAAAGGAGCATTCCACCAGAAAATCTGCGGATAGCTCCTTCCTAATCTATCCTTTATAAAACGGTATATGTACTTACTTAAAACATGGAATTAACACGTGGAAATAGAGAGAGAGAGGCCTTTACCTAAACTGTTGAAATAAATATAATTAATAATGACATTTTCGTAACAAATAAGTTTTCAAAAACACACAAACTTAAAATGTCTGTCAATGTCTCACTAAAATCACACTTGACATTGTAAAAGTCAAACTCATCGTCACCTCAACCTCGCAACATGCCGCTTTAAAACCTTCGGTCGACCAAAACATTTTATTACTCAAACATTATTCACTTTTCACAATTCGGTTGAGAACTTTCTGTGATAAGTATTTAGTGTCTCCAGTTCTGATTGTACACAACAGCTGTCGGACGCCGCAGCGGGCTTTCTGGACCCTCTAGTTGACTTTATGTGGTCACACGAGTCCGTTTGGTGTCTAAACTTACTTTAAATTGTAATATGAATAACGCTACTTTTTGTTGTTATCTGTTTTAAACAGAATTGAAATGCGATTATTACTGCGCTCGTAATTTTCAAAAGTTGGTCCCTCGAGTTATGGAACAATTGAATTGAGGCCACTTCATTGTGATGTAGAATTCCTAAGTTCAGTCAATACCTGTAATTTTCAACAGCTTTTCTCTGAAGATTAAATTTGGCAGTTTAAAATATTTCGTTACAAAATCTCATCTTTTTTAAATGAAAAAGGAGGAGGTTCTGAATTAGGTTGTATTTTTTTTGTTTTTTACCTCATAACTCCGTCATTTATGAACCGATTTGAAAAATTCTTTTTTTATGGGAAGGGTTATACGTTCCGATTGGTTCCATTTATGTAAATTTTACGAAAATCGGTTCAGTAGTTTGGTTTTTAAATCGAAATAGCTGGAGGAAATAGAAAATATATCATCCAGGTAAACGAAATTGTGTGTTTTGCCTTCCTGTGACTTTCCAGTAGTGTTGTTTGGTGTAGATGTGTACCACTAAAAAGTGTAAAACAAAAAACAATTTACAAAAAAATACAAACGACTTTGTTTGTTTTTGGTTGTTTCTTCGTATTTTAACACCGACTTCCGAAATTAAATTTATTTTAAACTTTGTAGTGTTTTTTTTATTTGGAACTCGGTTGTATTTTAAAAAAAGTGTAAAAAGTTTTTTGCAAACGTTTGGTCCTAAAAACTCAGTTCAAAGACTCAAATGCAATTCAGGTTACTCCGGTTAAAGTGACTAAGTACGAAGTCATTCAGTAACTTAATCGTAAGTCTAGAAAGTTAGGTAATAGTACTTCGAGGTAATGCACATTAAGTGGAGTTCTGTTCGGAAGAGTTGTATTGCTTTTCGAGATACATAGCTTGCAACGTTGAGAGGGTCAGTTAAAGAAAATGTAATGTTTTCTCGTGTCAACATGGGCTTTAAGAGAATTTCTTATGTTGTAGTTAAAGGGCTGTGTGTACAGCAATGTGGAAGCTAAGTGTTTAATAGTAAAATAAAATCGTTTATTTATTATATTATGTGTCTTGTGTGTCCGCGCTGCCGCTGCGGCTGCTGAGGCCCTCAAGCGACGCAAATACTGTAACCTTATTGGGAATTACAGTTTTGAGCCGTTTGGGGTTGAAACGCTTGGATCATGGGGTCCAAGTGCGCGTCTCCTTTTCAAGGACATATCTCGCCGACTGATCGACACTTTGCGTGACCAGAGGGCTGGCTCGTTCTTTGCTCAAAGAATTAGCATTGCCATTGAACGTGGCAATGCTGCCAGTCTTCTGGGCACGTTTCCGGATGACAGCGATGCGGAGGAATACTTAAACGCCTGTGTGTATTTTGTTTTTGTATATGTATACACTTAGGTTTAGTAGATTTAAATAGTTTAAGTAAATAGTTTTAAGATAGTATATAATTATGTCAGCCTTTCAAACTACAATAGCAGAACTCTTTCAGTTTTTAAAAGAAGAGTGACATCAAGAGAGTCGTGTGAAAAGTTTCATACAAGTATTGCTCTTGAGGAAAACATAAAATCAAACAAAGAAGTGGCTTCTTGTTCGAAAACAGATTGCCATGAAGCAGAAACATCAAACAAAAAAAAAACCATTTATTTTAATTTCCTTTCCAATTTTGTCAGTAAACGATTACAGATCCCTGTGATAGCTACCTACAATATAATACAGTTCAATTTAATTACATTTAAATTTCACTACACTACACTTGCTTGCTTGCTTTTCTTTATTTCTTTACATTCCAATAAATTCTTCCATACCCATATTTCTAAAGAAAAAAATTCAAATAACAGCAAGTCTTAAACGAACCATATCCAACCCATATCCTAATTCTCCTATTATAGCATATGATAAATATTTACCTTATAAACCTGCGCACGCGCCGACCGCGTAAACCAAGATTAACTACGCGTATATCAATCTTAACCCTTTGTAGTACAGTTATAAATTACCCAGTTAACCGTCGTTAACTGTTGTTAAAGTTTAATTTTAAACCGGTTAGTGTAAACTAGGTATTTTTGATACTATTGAAGTTTAATTCGTTGGTATAGGAGTTTGTGTTGGTACTAATTTTATTTGATTTAATAGTTGTGTAATGTTTTTCTGGTGTAGAATTTAACTTGTAGGTTAATATAAATGCCAGGGTTGCGGAATTTGTTCGAAAGATTCACCGCAGCCCTGGAACGCAAAGGGCATTTGGAGAAATATGGATGGGTTTTAGTCAGTAAGAGTCTGACATTTGATGATTATCCGTCGTTAAAAAAAAGTAAAGACCAATGAATAGATTTCTAATGAGATTCCTACATATAATGAATGCAAATAGATAACTGATTAAAGTTCCACATAGTAAAAATCCTTAATCCTTCTACTCCTTTCTATCTTAAAGAACGCTTTCAGTTCCTATGTGACACACATACTAGGTCTTTGAGATCATCGGAGAATCTAAAACTAAGTATTCGTATGCATTCCACTTCCTTCTTTGACAAATCTTTCAGTATACAAGCGGCTCGTTTGTGGAATGCATTACCCATAGATGTGAGGCGTGCCCAAACGCTACCAGAGTTTAAAAGAACGGTAAAGAACCATTACCTTTCACTTTAACTTTTCCGCTCCTGTCTTAATTATATATTTGATATTTATTAGTATATAAATTGGTATTGTATTTATGTATTTCATAGTATTATATCTAATTAGTATTGTTTAAAACGTTTGTACACTGACAGCCCTAAATCTATCTCCCTTCGTTCAATCCATCCAAAGGTTGTCTGGAAGAGATTGCCTTGTGCGATAAGACCGCCCATTGTGCACTTATTTTATGTATGATTGTCCTGTTCTTATTATGAGGTGTACAATAAAGTATATAATAAATAAATATTAATTTATACATTCATTTGCTTAATGACAGACATTGCACAGCCTAAACCTAAATGTAGGAGCAACATATGCTTGTGTTTTTTTATTGATCAAATATGAACACTAAGAAAGGAATTTTGATACTTTACTTCTTAACGACCGGACGGTATGTCTTTATTCCCTTGGAAGTTGGGTAGGCCTTTAATGTGGGACGCTACTTGTGTCGATACTCTTGCGCCATCCCATCTTCCTAGCTCGTCGTGCTGTGCTGGTGCTGAACCTCAAGCTGCGAAAATATAAGAACCTAGTTGGCAATTATATTTTCGAGCCGTTTGTGGTTGAAACTCTTGGACCGTGGGGTGCGATTGCTCATGCGTTACATAAAGAACTTGCTAAACGCTAAGTTGACACTTCACGTGACCCAAGGGCTGGCTTTTACCTCGGACAGAGAATAAGCATTGCCATACAACGTGGCAAAGGCGCCAGTCTTTTGGGCTCAGTTCCAGTCGATAGCGATGCGGACGAATTTTTTGACGCCATATTTTAGTTAGGAGATTTTTAAAAAAAAATTAAGTTTACCTATATAGCTAGATCAGTATTTAAAGTATGAAATTTTCTGTAAACGTTAAATACATTTATTCATTTCTTAAGAGAGTTAAGTAGGTGATGTAACTTTTAAAGTTGTGATAAATCTCATCCAAGTTCGAGCCAGACTCGCGTGCAAAGGGTTCTGAACGAATCTCAATTTTGTTTCATGTTACTAACACTATAAACATTGTTTAGGTTTTCTTATAATCTATAGGTAACTTTTACTTACTTTTTTTTAAATTTTAGGTTCAGTATTTTGATCATTTGATGATCATTTTTCATCTAATTTCTTGAATCACACATTTGATATATCGCACGGTACAGTTAGAAAAACTTTTTTTTTGATGTTTTCTAGTTTGTCCCCCAAAATTGACCCCCATTCTAAAAAAATATTTATGTGCTAGTGCATGTTTGGGTCACAGAAGTTCATATGTGTCCAAATTTTAACAGAATCTGTCCAGTAAATTCGGAGAAAATTGGCTGTGACAGAAGGACAGACTGTCAGACATTCAGCCATAACGGAGTGATCCTATAAGGGTTCCGTTTTTTACAGATGTTCCCTAAAATTGGATACTGGTCGACGACGGAGCACGCTTGCCTAGAAGTAACCTATTCACTCTTGTCTTAGAACCCCAGGTTGTAACTATCAGGAACATAGACCAAACGAAAGTATTATTGTCGTCGGGCGTGAGTCGCAGGGCAATCCCCGGCCACCGTAGGCGCGGGCCTGCGGACGGCGAGCATTGGGTGGCTCGCTGTCCGATCACCACCAGGCCCGGGTCGATGGCGCGTTGTGTTTCACGCGCGCCTCAAAGAGATGTCAGCATAGAAGACGGGGCCGCTAGGGCCAGAGCCTGCCAGGGTTGCGGAATTTGTTCGAAAGAGTCACCGCGGCGCTGGAACGCAAAGGGCTTTAGAAGGAACACGGATGGGTTTTAGTCAGTAAGAGTCCCTTCCGCTCCACCCAGAGCGAAAGAAGTCATTTGACGATTTCACATTCTTAAAAAAAAAAAAATACTTTCGTAATTTATTTGCTACCACCTCAAAAGTTCAACGACATCTTATCGTCGAGTTTCATTTAAATTACAAGCGATTAGCGTGGATAACTTGTCATAAATAAAGCGGATTAAATAATAAGATTACGGTGAAGTTTTACCGACATCAAAAGATTGTGCCGTTTTCACGGAAATCCTTGTTGTTCTACTAATTTATTTTCCTTTGTACAGTCACGTACAAAAAGATTTCACACTTAAGTAAGATGAAACAAACGTTACTTATAATTTCTTTAAATTTGGATTGAAAGTATTAGCTTTTCATTACAAGAGTCGACTCGTTCGGGGATTTTTTCGAGAAAAATAATCTGTACTCTTTTTTCAAATAAAAAAATATTACCACGTCAAAAATTAAAAGCAAGTCCAGTGATGCGAATGGCTGTTGACAATTTATTCAACCAATCATAGTATGTAACCGATGTTTAAAAATTTGTCAATAATTAATGAGTTTAGCGATCGTTTTATTTCCATCTACTCGGCTTATGTCCTTGTGGGGTTTATAAAGTATCGTTATGACTTATTAATAGTGGATGAGTGTCCGTCTAATAGTCAGGTGTCAGAAAAGTCTTGCCAAGAGTTACCCAGTTACTGGGCTGTCGAGGTAGTCGCTCCATGTAAAATACTAAAAAGAAATTAAAATGGAAATCGATTCCAAAATAATTGGGAAAAGGGGTGGGCCGCGCGAGGGAGAGACAAGACCTTCGCCCCAACCGCCGCTACAGAAGAAGACGCCCCGGGCGTCGGGAGTCGCAGGGCGAGCCCCGGCCACCATAGGCGTGGACGGCGAGCGTTGGGTGGCTCGCTGTCCGATCACCACCAGGCCCGGGTCGATAGCATGGTGTGTTTCACGCGCGCCTCAAAGAGATGTCAGCATAGAAGACGGGGCCCGCTAGGGCCAGAGCCTGCTAGGGTTGCGGAATTTGTTCGAAAGAGTCACCGCGGCCCTGGAACGCAAAGGGCTTTAGAAGGAACACGGATGGGTTTTAGTCAGTAAGAGTCTGGCACGCCCTTCCGCTCCACCCAGAGCGGAAGAAGTCATTTGATGATTTCCCATCCTTAAAAAAAAAAGTATTTTGTATCAATGGGAAAAAAAGTAGAGAGAGGATTTTAAAGTTATTTAGTCATGGGGGTCCGAGGTATCAGTTCATTTTGGAAAAGGGTCTCTTGCCCAAAATAGTTTGGGAATCCCTATTTTATACAATAAACCTCTAAATAAAGTTCTCATCTTTAACACAAAATAAAAAGAGCCGTCCAATTGTTTATAAGGACCGTAAAATGCTTGTTTTTTCTCTTAAAAAAATTTATAGCCTTACCCTAGGGGGTAACGTGGACGCTTTGTTTTCAATTAAGTGGGCACACTCCTTTATTTATTGAGGGAACGCGATTCAAATACTTTGAATTTACATTTTAAAATAGTCGTTTGAGAATGAAGGATGGAAGGCATTGTTTAAAAGGTATGTTTACCAATTTTATTATTTTTGGACAGATTTTAAAATTGGTGAATCAAATGCGATTAATTTGAGAGAATGAGTCATTGTATTGATTTTTTTTTCGTGCGTTGTGTTCCGTTTTTTGTGGGTATGGTCACGGATCAGCCTAGTATATATCGTAATAAGTATATGGAGGTCTGCGGTACAGAGAGTAAAGTCCCGCATACCTCCACTGAAAATGGGAGGATCCTCCGACCAGACGGTTGTTGTGTCTGGTGGGCAACTGCCCGATAGGTGATATTCGGACTGTTGTATGTGTTTAAATTGCACGACGAACTTTGCTTGCGCGATGCAGGATTTCTATGTTAGTTCGTCGTAGATGGCGTTACGGTTCTTTTTGTTGTCGTACAAATTTGGTTTCTTAGTTTTTCATATGGCGGCATTGATGCCGCTACAAGTATAATAAACCAGCTTCTGCTCTGCGGCTTCGTTCGCGATAAAGTAAAAAAAAATATTTATTTCAAATACAGAAGTCTTCAAGGTACGTGATTTGGAGATCACCTTTTAAGCAAGAAGATGCTTGTGTTAGGTGACTCCGCTCTTCCACTTACCATTATATAGAGTATGCAATTGAAAACAGAATATTTTTATTTTATTATATTTTTTTTATTTTACTTTATTGGGACATAAAACAGTTACACATTACAACAAAAGGTATGCCTGAAAAAAAAAAATAAGCTAGGTGAACGTGTAACCCACACAAATGTCCGCGAAATAATGGTAACAAACTACTTATATAATTAAAAGCGTGCGTTAGATTTGACAGAAAAGTAGGTACTCGTAGGTATTTTAGGGATAATATTAGGTGTAAGTAAAGTAACTATTTTAAAGATTCAATAGCCATTCTTTTGAACTTTGAGTGTGTAAGCGCGAAAATATCTAATTCGATAAAGTGTTTGTTATACGTATCTACGATACGCCGGAGAGGCGCTCGTGCACCAGCGTGAGTTCTGCACCTTGCAGTGTGGAACAGCTGAGAATATAATAAAATAAAGCCAAAAACTACAAAAAGGAGCGCACGTGTGTGATTTATGTGAGGTGTATATCATCAACTTAATATTTAAGTCATCATCTACCTAGCCTATTCCCAACTATAATAGGGTCGGCTTCCAGTCAAACCGGATTCAGCTGAATACCAGTATTTTACGTGGAGCGGCTCCCTAACAGACCTCCACAACCCATTAACTGGGTAACACGGTAGTTCTTGGGAAGACTGGAGTCAGATTTACTGGCTTCTGACAATCCGTAACGACTGCTAAAGATCTACAAATGACAGCCGGGACCAACGGCTTAACGTGCTTTCCGAGGCACGGAGGAAACTCGGTATGTTAAGATGGTCACCCATCCACAGACTGACCTTCACAAGCGTTGCTTAACCGTGATCGACCCTTGCGGCTGTTATTCTTTAGCCACGAGCTCCCCCAACTTAGTATGTAACTACCTTTTGAACAAAAAAGTGCTTGTGGTAGGTAGTTCCGTCTTCTAGTATACAGTAACAGTACATACATTTGAAAAATAGTGACAATTTTAAAAAGGCGTTTATATAAAAAGCTAAATACAGAAAAATGTACATTGCATATTTACCCTTCAAAACACTATATTAACTCTAGTTTGTAGAAGTGTACGACAATGATGTGAAAGAGCAGAGCCTTCTAATACAGTCATTGTTTGCTTAAAAGGAGGCTCCAAACACGTTAAAATTTAATTGTCACAATAACCTATTTTGTATATGATATCTTACTTTTGTAAATAACAATAAATGTACGTAACTAACTTAAAACTGTTTATATCCTATAAACCTAACTATATTTTGAGCAATAGTGTTTAAATTAATTAAAATAAACTAAGTTAAGTTCGCGCACTGGGTGTTTGAGTGTTTGTGTGTGTGATGGTATGTCTATGTATGTTTTTAATTATGTAAAAAAACAAAGTTGCCTATATCAAACAAACAAGCTCACTTTCGTATTTGGCATATTAGTTGTGTATGGTGTCAGACGTAAAAGAATAGCACCATCCCATCACTTCCCGGTCCCCTGGGTGTCGTAAGAGGCGACTAAGGGACTCACCGGAGAATGGGCAGCAGCATTCTCTGTGCATTGCAACAGCTACACTGCGATCGCCAACCCGCCTGCCAAACGTGGCGATTATGGCAACCCTTTGGGGGTGGCCTAAGTCAGCAGTGGACGTGTTTCGGCTGATGATGATGAGATGAGGACCGTCAATCATTCTTGTCCGCACGAGTGCGGAAGTAGAAAAAAACGGACCTCTCGCGAGCATCTACATACATTGCGAGCTTAAACACAGTGCGACTGGAGCTAGTTTTCAAGAAGAGTGTTGATTATAAATTATTGTGAGGCCTATCATCCTTCGAGGACTGACGATATGATCTGAGGGCCACTTCTAACTAATTATTATTTGTTCCGGATTCGCTTACAAAGTTCGCCTAATATTTAATTTTCCGTGTTCGCCCCACTTTTGATTCCTTTTTCGCCGTGTTTATCGTTTGTTTCATTCATTTGATTATTTGAGTTCTGTTTCGACCCCCTTTTTGCTCCTTTTTCGACTAATTTTGTTTTGTATACGTTCGTATTTACACGAAACTGTCAAAAAGCCTCTATTTCCCTACATTTTTGATAGATACTGAGAACGTAGCTTCAAAATTTGTAGAATTGGCACTTAGTGTAAAAGTATAATGAGCACTAAAGTAGGTACGAAATCTTCACAAACAAACATCACAAAATCTCATTTTATTGTAAACCCATTTCCGAACCCATTTGTCACATAAAAATCTGTGTCAACGATTCCTAGGTCACAAAGATTCGAGAATTTATAGCCTAGATTTATAGTCCATAACGTTTAATACCTAAAGGTCGGATGACAGTCAAATTGGGTCTTTAAATAGTAATTGGTACTTACTTTTCAGCCGGTCTTATATTTTCATATAAATATTTATTGCTGTCTATTTTTATTAGTATTTCATTTTATTAGGTTAACCCTAGAAGTTGAAGTACCATTAAACAGGTTAAGTGGGAGACGAACTCGCAAACGTAGGGTTCTGTATCGTGAGACGTATAATAGATGTTTCTTGTACCCTTTTAATTTAATTTTATTGTTATGGTGGCAATAGAAATGCACTCTGTGAAAATTTCAACTGGCTACCTACCTCGATTCACGAGAAACAGCCCGCTGACAGACACACAGACTGACGACCGGATGAACTGACAGCGGAGAAGATTTAGAACTTCAGCAAATAAATTGTAACTTACCAATTAAACCAGCAAACATTCCTGAAATACAGTAAAATAAAATAAATACTATCATGGAAATAATAGCTAAAATATTCAAATGTACTCCACATATTTTAGTGAACCGTATGTGAATAACATTTTATGTTTTGCGCTATCGAAACTGTTATTTCTATTACTGAAACTGTTTAATGTACAGGAATGTTTTATTAACATACTTGTTAATTTATTTTTTAGAGGGTATACCTATGTTAGGGTCGCCAGGCATCCGGATAAAACTGGACATATTCAGACTTTTAGGTTGTGTGTCCGGCCAAATTAGACCGTGTCCGGCTTTTACTAAAAATTGCATTATAAAAAAGATTGATTCCTGCAATTTTGTTTTCTCATTACAACTTAAAATGGTTTTATTTTGACGAGTCAAAAAGCCTGGATTTACTTACAATAATGCTACTAAATATTATTTTAAAGAGACACAGTCTTGCATAGGATAAGCTGTCCGTCCGGCCTTGTGTAAAATTTTACCAAAAAGTCCGGCTGAGTCAGCTGGTCTTAAAATTGGAAATATGAATAGAAGGACTGGTGCTAAGTAGTAACAGTCGTTAGGGTGGGCATAGGCCAGGGAGACCATGTATGGTATAAAGACTACCAGTAATTTACAGCGACTGCCTATCTGCCGTCCAAAACTCAGTTACTGGGTAGCACGATATCCCTTGGCAAGACTGATGCCAGATTTTCTGATTTCTGGCTATCCGTAACGCCACAATGACAGCCGGGACCAACAGTTTAACGTGCTTTTCGAGGCACGGAGGAGTCTCGGTGTGTCAAAGTTGGTCACCCATCCACGGCGTCGCTTACTATTAAAGTTTTTTTTAAAACACACAACACAAAAATTACTATTAAATCAAATGTAAATGTGATTTAAATTTAATTTTATGACTTGTTTCCAATATTGTATTTTAAATTTTATTGAGTAATTCATTCGATTGTTTTTATGTATATTTATTTTAATTGAAATTTAATGTGAATGTTATGATCTATAATTGATTGAAATAAATGAATTTGAATTTGAATTTGAATTAAGCAACGAGTCTTCTAAATCTTCACACCAGCTGGTCGATTCTGTAAACATGTCGAAGTGAAGGCTTGGGTGAAGTGTTCACGAGGTGAGCTGTCAATCCATACAATCAAGATGTCACGTGATCACGATGTGAGCTGTCATTCCATCTTGGTTATATAGATTGACAGCTCACCTCGTGATCACTTCACCCAAGCCTTCATTTCGACATGTTTACAGAATCGACCGGCTGTATAGCTACTATTTCGCCATGACTCATAATCACTCTCGTCATCCATCTTACATTTTACGTTCATTTTTATGTGTTCCACCAACCCATAGGTCCGCAACAGATGGATCTTCACATACTATATCCTGTATATAAGTTTGGTACCCCTGAAACGCTCTATAACCCCTTAACTTTAATTTCGTGAAAACTACAGCAACATAAATTAGTTTAGGGTAAAACACAATAAATATGGTAAAACGAACTAAAACTTTAAGAAATAAACAAGGCCTACACTGGTACCCTTAGACATTAATAGCCTAGCCTTTATTCCCTTGGGTGTAAAAAATCGGTTTTCAATAGTCTAGCTTCTAGTTTCGGGCAGCGATACCTGAAGCGGTTTCAGGAGAGAGATTGTATAATAAGTTAGTGAAACAATAGGGTCAATGAGCAGTTAGGATGCAGAAGTACCACTTAACATCATGACTCGTCAAAGGAATAGGTAAAGGCTGACCTGTGGGTCTGGAAAAGTTAAATTTTGTTAGTGGTAGCGTGGCGAAATCGATTGTAAAAAATTGGTTGCTGTATGGTATTGATAAACGCCGTCGGAATGTTGTGACATTTCTTTATTTTTATCAATATCATGACCATACCCTTATATTTCGGCATTTTGTCATTTTGACCGGTGTTACGGACCGTAACGTAACATTTGCAGCGAGCCTGTTATTCTACGCCTTGTCCTAATATCCGTGTAAAACAAAACACATGCGAATGTTTCTACGTACTGACTGCACGAATGCTCGCTTTGTAACACGTTACATTACGCTCTGTAATACCGTTCAGTACCCACCTTCTCAGAATGGTTCTACACACTGGTGACTAGGACGGTAAATAACGCTCCATGCCTCGTCAAAATGTAACAAACTTCGGTTTTTGCGGTTTCGGCGTTGGTCCCAAAGTAAAAGTTGTTATAATGATAAGTACAACTTATCCCTTAATCAGGTATTGTGTTGTTTATTTTACTTCTTGCCTGAAAGCCAGCCTTGCTGGTGAATATTGTTTGAATAGGTTATTACTGGATTGTGGAGGTCAGAAAGGCAGCAGCTTCAAATAAAACTAGCTTTTGCCTGCGACTTCGTACGCACAAATCCCGTTTTTTCCCGTTCCCGTATACCCTATAGCCTTCTTCATGAATGTGACAATCATATACTAACTCTTCAGCTTTATTATATGTATGATTACATAGTTAACGATATTTAGCTGCATCTATGTTATTTATAATCTATGGTAGTAAAATATTCCTTGTCCATGACGCCACCTACCGTTACTACTTACCTTTTCAAATAAACTGACAGTACGTTCCTAACCGCTTCACGAGTTTTATTTAGTAGGTTATGGGCCCAGTCCCGCTAAAGTAAAAAAGTAGTTTTTACAGTAATAATGGCAGGAAATTCTATGAGAGGTGGCCGACCAGATGGTGACTAAAGACTATAGAAAACTCTGCTAAGCTTTTTTGGGAATACATGCGTTATATTTTATGTGAATCTTCATACCTGTGAGACTTGGCTGAGTCGTCCTTCCAATAGAAGGCGATCACCGCGCGAATACGCGATCGTCGCTTTAATTTGTTCTAGGACGACGCCTTCGAGTACTGCTATATCCCTGTACATTGGCAAGGCTTTTCGGAAATGAAGTTTTTATGGAAATAGCTCTGTAGGAATAATATATCTTTGGCTCAAAAGAAATTGCTCAAGTGTACTGTGAGTTATTATCTTCATTCATTGATACATATTTATAGGTATGTACTGTACATGTTTTATTATAGGGATCAAGCCTTGAAGTCTTGTACTAAATATGGGAACCCTAATATTTTGTCGATCTTGTAAGGAAACTCAAATAAGAGTGCTTTCAGATTAATTGCTCATGTTTTTTTCTATAATCTAACATTTTATAAGTCATTGAAGTTGGTCATCATTGACAGCTTCGTCAACTACTGTGGGCGTTTTGGGGTCTCTATCACTTGTATGTAGCTATTTTTTATAATAATAATAATATAATAATATCTTGGGACAACTCACACACGGTCATTCGATCCAAAACTAGGCAGAGCCTGTGCTATGGCAACCAGACAACTGATAAACATACTTATATATTTCTAAATACATACATATTACAGACAAAGTACACCCAGACACAGAACAAATGATCATGCTCATCACACAAAGATTTGTCCTGGGTGGGAATCGAACCCACGACCTCCGGCTTAGCAGTCAGGGTCACTAACCACTCGACCAACAGGCCAGTCAAATATCCAAATAGTGCTAATTTTCAATCTGCTTTGACCCTCCATTCACAAAGTTAGATTCTAATGGAGAAGAACGGACAAGAAACTCCATAGTTACTATTTTAAAATAAAAGTTTTACAATATATGGTATTAATTAATTAATTTATTATATGTGAGGACGATGCATCTATATACTACTCTAGGTGCATCGTGTTATATAATAATAGTTGTAATAAAAAATAATACCAGCAGAGGTAGACTAATTTATTTTCTAAAATAATAAGTCTCAAACTTTTTCCGCATTTGGCACACAGATAGATCGTGTTTTGGATTAAAACATAGGATACCCGGTTATCTGGAGTGATTTTCTAGAAACCGCGGTGACAGGTAAGTAAATTTCTTTATCATAATTTCAGTCGAAAAACGTCTACTGCTGGGGATGTGCCTCCCCCAAGTGTCGCCACAACAACCGGTCCTGTGCGTCTCGCATTCAGCGGATTCCCGCCCGCGGCCTTCACCAGGTCATCGGTCTACCTTGTGGGAGGCCTTCCAACAGCAAGTCCATTTATATGTCATTAACTTAGATCCCAATTTATAATTAATTACCAGAATGGTTTTCAGTTCAGCAAATCGATTTTCAATTTAAAACTGTTCGTCCGTAAAGTGAATATACGGCGTAATGTATGAGGAATGAATTAAACCACACAACCATACGAGGTACACAATGCAGGTATTTACTTGATTTAAGTAATGAATTGAATTTATTGAATAGGTATGTTCTAGTTGTTGGGGCTGCTTAAACGGAGGAAGCTGAAAAAATCCAAGGACGATAAATGATGGAAGTTCAATCCTGATCTAGGTTTTTGTTTGGTCTAAATAACAAAAGTTATCTTGTTGACATGTGACTGAGTCACGCTATAAAATGAAGTAATATATTTATGTTTTGACCATAAGATGATTTATCCATCAAAGCATATATCAAAGTAATATTTATTTACTTTCGTTTGGAACTGACCTTGTATTATTTATCCGGCAGGAAAGTAGGTGAAGTTATAAGGCCATTAGTATGGGACGCTACTTGTGTCGATACTCTTGCGCCATCCCATCTTCCTAGCTCATCATGCTGTGCTGGCGCTGCCGCTGCGGCTGCAGATAACCTCAAGCGGCGGAAATTATTTTCGAGCTGTTTGGGGTTGAAACTCTCGGGTCGTGGGGTCCGAGTGCTCATAACTTGTTTAAAGATCTTTCAAGACGCTTAGTTGACACTTCGCGTGACCCAAGAGCTGGCTTTTACCTTGGACAAAGGATAAGCATTGCCATACAACGTGGCTATGCTGCCAGCCTTTTGGATACTTAACCAGTGGCCAGCGATGCGGACGAATTTTTCGACGCCATATTTTAGACTATTTTTAGTTAGTTTTTTATTTTTATTTAAGTGTATATATAGTAAATAGTGGTAAATATTCGTTGCATTAATATAGCTATAACTAAACCCAATGCAAAAAGAATCAGCAAGATCGGTTAATAAACAATAAAGTTATGCCGGAGTTATAAATATATGCAAAAACTATTCATAAAGTAGGCGAGATTCCATGTCGGTCGACATCTCGCGGTTCTAGTGGCCACAACCGAACAGCTTATCAAATTGTATTCGAATACGTATTTCAAAACGCCATTCACCTACACACAAACATCAATCTATTCTGAACTTTAATCCTTTGTAATAAGGTCACATGTTTATGTATTTAGGCTTTATTTACTTTAGCTTCTGGGATACCCACGCATGTCAAAGTTCTAATCATTCCTAGGATATTAATTTAGATATCAAATTTGATCAATGCAATTTAAACTGTATTTCGAGTGACTCAAGGTTTCATTATCGTTGTGTAAATTTTTGAAAGTAACGTAGGCGTTAACATTTGTGCGAATACTAGATAAAATAGTTTATGAAATTAGTTTTGATATTGAAGTAAACCAGTTTTCCTAATGGCGGCCTAATGTATATATTTTAGTATGGGAACATTGGAAGCCGGTAGCTGAGTGTAGGGTTACACACATAATAATTTGAATATGAATTGAAAATTATTATGATGTGGTCATCCTAGCCGCTTCCCAGCGTGGTATGGTGACTTTATATGATATCATCTACAAGATACTTTAAGGTGGGAAAATAGGTGTAAAAATAGCTTTCTGAACGGCTTTTATGATTAGTAGAATCAAAAGGCTTAAAGTCACCCGAAGAGCAATGGAGAGGGCATTGCTCGGAGTTTCCTTGCGTGATCGAATCAGGAATGACGATATCCGCAAGAGAACCAAGGATTGCCAAACTGAAGTGGCAGTGGGCAGGGTACATTGCTTGCAGAACAGATGGTCGTTGGGGCCGAAAAGTTCTGAGTGGTGACCGCGTACCGGAAGACGCAGCGTTAGAAGGCCTCCCAAGGTGGACCGATGACCTGGTGATGGTCGCGTGTAGCCGATGGATGCGAGACGCACAGGACCGGTTATTGTGGTGACACTTGGGGGAGGCCTATGTCCAGCAGTGAACGTCTTTCAGCTGATATGATGATGATGATGATGATGATGATGATGATGAGCTTTTTGTATAAATAGTTCGTGCCGATATTAGGGAAGAAGCAAACAGGCCAAGTGCAAGTTGGACATGCACACGAAGGGTTCCGTACCATAAGCCAAAAAAACATGTTCCTTGTATGCTCCTTTTATTTTTATTTTTTTTTAATTTTTATTATTTGTTGCTATAGCGGCAACAGAAATACATCATCTGTGAAAACTTCAACTGTCTAAGTATCACGGTTCATGAGGTACAGCCTGGTGACAGACGGACAGACAAACAGATGGACGGACAGCGGAGTCTTAGTAATAGGATCCCGTTTTACCCTTTGGGTTCGGAACACTTAAAACAAAATCTTTGTTTTTAAGTTAAGTGTTATTTGTCGTGTTTCTCCAATATCTGTATTTTTTACAGGTGAAGATCCGCCATTCTAATAGTTGAGTACCAATAGGTATTTTACCTGGAGTGATTGCCTACCTGAACCCCATGGGGTCTCGTTGTGAAATTGAAATAATACGCACAAAATACAAGAAAGACACGAGCAATGTCATCGTCGAAGGAGCTCGTGGCTAAATAATAACAGCCGCACGGGTCAATCTTCAAGGTTAAGCAACGCTTGCCAAGGTTGGTCTGTGGATGGGTAATCATCTTAACATACCGACACTCCTTCGTGCCTCGGAAAGTACGTTAAGCCGTTGGTCGCGGCTGTTATTTGTAGATCTTTGACAGTCGTTACAGATAGTCAGAAGCCAGAAAATCTGACACCAGTCTTACCAAGGAGTATCGTGTTACCCAGTTAATGGGTTGTGGAGGTCTGGTAGGCAGCCGCTCCACGTAAAATAGCTGGTATTCAGCTGAATCCGGTTTGACTGGAAGCCGAGACCAATATAATTGGAAAAAGGCTAGACAGATGAGATGACACGAGCAATGTCATCAATCGTCATCGTCTTTGAATTTGCACGATTAAAAAACGGTTATTAACTGTGTCTGGCAATCACTTCTACAAACCTGGCCCACAGAACCTCTAAAATAAACGACACAATTACAGAAACACGACAGCTGACCACTTAAGTTACACAAGTCGACACAATGTATCATTCTGTCTAAACTTAGATAAATAACGCCAGTTTGATCACGTTCTTCGGATCTAGATTAGGAACCGGTTTTGATAGATAAGATAGGTAGGCAAATGCAACGAATGAATGGCCTTGGGGACATCGTGTGGATTAAGTAAAAGGACTCGGGTAAAGTGGGTTTGAATCCTTTAAGCTTCTGTTCACATGTTAGGGATCCGTACGATCGAAAGAAAGAACGGAACGTTTAGGGCGACTTGCGCAAAAATAAACTAACTTTCCCGAGTTAACTACGGCTAACTACTACAGTTTAATTTGTTAGTCCTAGAGACGCGCCAAAAACATACAAGTCTATGCTTTTTCTAACATTGTGCTATTTTATTTATCACTAAAAAAATAATGTTTAAAATGCATTTTTATTTATGTCTCTACATTTAATCAAATCGGTAGAAGACTTAGTTACTTCTGGACTGTCGAGGACCTTCATAAATGTCTGAAACGAAGCAGCTAACACATTTTTGTGACCCGTTTTATAATATGGCTGGGCTGTTGATTCTTGAACACTAATTACATCTAAAGAAAAAAGAAAAAAAAAAAGGAAAATCAGTTTATTCTGCTGGAAAAAACGCACAGAAACACGTATATACAAATAAAAAACTTATCAACTACGATTATAACTAAAATAAATAAAAAAACAAAAACGCATCACAAGTACACAACGCACACACAACACCACAAGTAATAAGTTAACTGCCCGTGGCATAAAATCTCAAAGTGCAAAATACTACTTTATACATAGTACATAGCACAGCATTTCGTCTACGTATTTGTCATACTAACACTTCTCTATACCACACATTTTGTTAATGACAAAATAAGTAAGGACTGAGGGCTCTGTGATCTTAGACCATAAGAAGTTATGACAATTGATTTGACATAACTGTTTTTAACCGACTTAAAAAAGGAGGAGATTCTCAGTTCGGTTGTTTTTTATTTAATGTTTGTAACCTCATTATCTCTGTCATTAATGAACCGATTTGAAAAAAATATTTTTTCATGTGAAAGGATTTACGATTGGTCCCATAGAAGTCTATCAAAATCGGTTCAGTAGTTTGGTTTTTAAATCGAAATAGCTGGAGGAAAATGAAAATATATCATCCAAGTGGTGTTGTTAGGTGTGGTGTGAGGAACCACTAAAAAGTGAGAAATAAAAATCTTTTTTACAAAACAATACAACCGACTTCCAAATAAAAAAAACACAAAGTATAAAATAACTTTTATTTCGAAAGTCGGTGTTTTTGGTTGTTTCTACGTATTTTAAGTTATTTTATACTTTGTATATAATATATTAGCTATGGTAATCACCAAGTGCCTTGTACTAGACCGTTAACCCAGTGCTAAGCGGAGCAGCGCAAGAGGGCCTTACAGGATCACTCGTATGTCTGTCGTAGTTAATTTGCTTAAGCTACTGGACCGATTTCAATTTTTGGTTCACATGCAGTGCCGTGTGACATCAAATGATTAGGCTTTGTTGTGAGCTCCCAAATATTTAATATTTCGTAAAGGAAGAATCTATGACGTTGAAACACCAAAAGATGTACCAACTGACCTAGTGAAGGTTACGGGAGTGCTGGACGCGAGAAGCACAGGACCGGTCGATGTAGCGACGCTAGGGGGAGTCTGCCCCTGCCAGAGTTGCGGATTTTTTTCGAAAGACTCACCGCGGCCCTGAAACGCAAAGGGCTTTAGAAGGAACACGGATGGGTTTTAGTCAGTAAGAGTCTGACACGCCCTTCAGCTCCATCCAGAGCGAAAGAAGTCATTTGATGATTTCCCATCCTTAAAAAAAGGAGGAAGCCTATGTCTAGCAATCCAGATCTTTTTCAGATTAAACGATGATGATGTTGTAGAACTTCCTTTGTCCAGGTCCTTCACATACAATACAACGGCATTCTAATCATAAACACACATTTTACAAATTTGTTTACGCTGCTGGGAAGACAAATAACAAAGAAACGTTACTAGACATTTTTATTGCACTTTTCAAGGCAGTTGCCTCCACCGCATATATTCTCAAGTACTTAGTTTTTATGTAAAACAATATACTTTTTGTTTTGCGACGTATATTTTAACGATGCTCATACAACTTCTAGATGTATTGTATCACATTTATCTTTAGCGGGACGTGTGTTATTATTTTCGTTAAGTTCATATGGTAAGATTATAAGAATATAGGGATGAATGCCAGTGCGCTTGATAAGAGCTGTGAACTGTTGAAGAAACCCTACCTCTCCACAGTTCATCACTCCGGCAGAGCATGTGCCCCCGGGACTCGAGCTGCAGTGGCCAATCTGGAAACCAACAGTGGGCCAAGGTCATAAGCTGTTAAAAAAAAATGTATCACAAGCGTATCATGGGTGAGGTTACTCCGCGAAGCCTGTGACTCCCCAAGGAAGCATCTATTCTTCTGGCCGGGGCAGCTTACGCACAACGGACCGCATGGGAGTCTTAGTGCGGATGACGTTCTACTTTACTCTCTACATAGATTATCATAAATCCATACAGTGTCAATGTGGAGACCTTTCGTAGAATATGTTCAACCTACTTTCCTGCTCTTTTTTCCCAGCCAACTGCACCTTCCCGGCCACGAGCGTAGCTAAGGACAGATTGGTCCCAGAGGCTACATACTGTTCAGTGTTCAGACAAAATTTAAAACGGTCAGTCGAGCGACACTAAAAGAAGAAGATTTTTAGTTTCAAACCCCCTTCGTGTGATACCCATATTAAGGAAGTTGAGAAAAATATGTAATCCGCCATCTTGGAATGGCGGTCATATTGAAATTATTACAATATTGAGTATTGCACATTGTTTTATCACCAGAACTAAAGGTGTATGCACTATTTCAGCTCAATTGGATACCAACAAATGCTCGAAAAATGGTTTGCAAATTTTGACGAAAAACTTACATACATACATACGAACGGAGCAAGTTAAATAAAAGCTTGTAAAAAAATCTGAGTTGAGCGATTCTCATGAAGAGAGAGTGATCAGTAGCATAAAAATCGTTTTTAGCGAAAAGGCGTGTATTTTAAATGGACCATCAGACCGAATGCGGTGCTCCCGTTTATCCAAGTCCCAAAAATTGCAGTTGCAGTGTCCATATGCCTAAACCCCTCCATCCTCCTAATGGATGGGTTATATTCAGTAAGAGTCTTACACTCCCTCCGCTCCACTCAGGGCGGAAGGAGTCTTTTGATGATTTTCCAACCCTAAAACGCCATTGATGCCGCGATTGGCGCGGAAACAAAATTAACTGTCTTGTTTATCTAAATTTGCATAATTCGAAAATCTTATCTGTCAGCACTTGACTCCGCCGTGCTGCTGACCGGAACAGTTGACAAGTTCAAACAGAGTCGCTATTCTCAGCATTGAGAAAGCGATGAAGAAGAACAAAGAACTCGACAAAATCAACTTAACTACTGATTTCTAATCTCGGTTACAGGGTTGACAATGGCAATGAACTTAAACTTGCCTTTTAAAGTTTCGCGTTATTTCTGTCACACCCCTTATTTATTAGGCATTTACAATCGGCTCGATAAGAAGGTAGATATAATTTCCAAGTACGGGCAATGAACTCAGAAACCATAAGTAAAATCTGCCTTTTGTCTTCCAAAACATATATTCGTCTTTTACTATTTGATATATCGTGTTTATATATCTTAACGTAATTGTGAATAAAATTGTGGCAAGTGGTTTTTCAACAGAAGCCAGATTAATTCATGAGGATACTGTGGATTTAGCTGCGGTAAGGGAGTGGTCTCACTTGCGGAAACGACTTCAAAGTGGTTAGAGGTTTCGGAATTGTTAAATTGTTGAAGAACAACTTAACGGGGCTTAAGTTAGCAAACTAAAATAATAAAACAGCAAAAGAAGATAATTAATCTTCTTTTGCTTATGGAGATCATACACAAAATTTTCATCTTTCGTTAGGTATATATAGGAATAAAATTGTTATAATCACAGAGGAATCACAGAATATGTTCAGTAAGGTTAGCCTTCAAGGCAATATCACAAATCTTCATTGTAATGCCCTCATATGAGGCTCATATTCAATAGAAGTCGTCGACGTGCTGACAACTAAATATTCCTATTATTGTATTATACCTACCTACATAGTCTAGACTAGACTGATATAGAATTAATTAATATTGCTACCAAGCATACTAAGCAAACTTAGATAATTACTACAATATCTTGTGCCCTGATTTACTAATGACAGAGATCCTGATGGGGATGAATGCTCACTGGCTCACTTATTGCAAGCTAGTATGTATTACTTACACTTTATAAATTAAAATAAAATAAAACTTTTCGAATTCGAAAATCAAATCGCGGTCGAAGAAGTTTTACTTCTAAAAATCTTCTACCAAAAAACAAGACTTTTTGCCAGCGACTTCTAATCCCCTCATTGTACACTCAGCTTTACTTTCGGCTCAAAGTGACAGATCCCTGTTGACAGCACTGTATTGTGGGGGTATTTTGCCCGGGTATTTTGCGTAATTCTCTGGTTCTTTCTTTATTGTTTTATTTCGGAGACGATCTGTCGGTGTTATGTCAATTACGATGTGACGACTTGAGAATAGAAATTGTATTTTTATTTTTATTTTATTATGAGAAATAAAAATTCTTAAAACCTAATTTGTATGTAATTTGTGTCCGTTGGATAATTTAGTAACTTATTATTAGTGATGTGTCAATCATAAAATAGACGAGATTTCTTTCTTTAATCCATACTAATACTAATATTATAAATGCGAAAGTCTGTTTGTATGTTACCTCTTCACGTAAGCGTGAAGAGGTAACATACAGACTTATCCAGACAAACTGCTGAACTAATTTAGATGAAATTTGGTATAGAGATAGTTTGAGTCCCGGGAAAGGACATAGAATAGTTTTTAAACCAGAAATCATACTTTAAGGAGGTGAACAGGGGGTGGAAGTTTGTATGGCACTCCGTAATTATTAAAACCATGAACCTTTGTATTTAGACACTTGATAAAAAATAAATAAACATAATATTATGTTTATTTATTTTAAACATTTTATTTTATTTTTATTTTTTTTGTTTTTGAACATAATATGTTCAAAAACGTTTGAACATATTATGTTCAAACGTTTTTGAAAAATTTGTATTTTAAGAATAAAAACGTCTGCCCAAAGTAACTATTCCACGCGGACGAAGTCGCGGGCAAAAGCTGGTATTATAAATATGAACGTAACTCTGTTTGTCTGTTACCTTTTTACGTCTAAACGGCTGAACGGATTTCGATGAAACTTGGCACAAGGTGTTTTATTTCTTTAAGTTTTTTTTTTTGTAAAATTGAATGTATCACCGTATGTACCAACTGAATAATCCGAAAATTTAACGCAATGTTACTGTATTGTTGTTCTGTAATTATTCTCTTTTAGCATGTGTTTGTTGCCGTTTCTAAGTCGAATAAGTGTTTTTTAGTGTATTCTAAATTATTTGTTCAACACGAGACCACAACGTTTTAACTTTAAATAAAAATACATAGTGACAAGACAAACTCATTCCCATCAACTACATAAAAAACAAAAACTTATTTATCTGAGTTCTAGTAAATCCACAGCTAGAAAGCACTGACACGTTCCTAGATCTTAGATATGACATGTGGGGCCAAGCCAACCTTGGAGTAGGAATAATGCTGTAGAGCGGCTGTGGTACTACGTTTTCATCTCAACTGGAATTTCTCGCGCTCGCGTTAAAATAGATTTTCACAAAAAAATTGCCCGTCTCCAGGGATCCATCTATTTTTGGATTTAAATTCGTGAAAATTGGGTCAGCGATTTAGGTGTGAAAGCATTCGTTATGCTTTGTTTATTTTAAGGGTACAATGGCGGTCTTATCGCTGACCTAATCGATCAGACGACTTTTGGAAGGACTGAAACGAATTAAAATAAATAGACTATGGGGTGTTGAGGGCAAAAGATACATAGGTCCCAGACGTGTGGAGAAAAAGGAGAGGGAGGTGCCCAGCTTTGGGACATAACGAGCTAGTTAGATAGAAGGATTATAATAATAATATTTATTTATTTGCAGACCGAAGTCCATAGCGTTATTAAATACATTAAGCTTATAAAACTATTGTTAGAAGTACACATACAATAAAAACAAGACAGTTATAATTTAACACAAACAAAGATGCCACTCCTCTCACCTAGCTACGACCTGAGTGTGCAGTCCCACCCATCGGCCGAGCATTGGACAGTCCCAACGGTCACTCAATGCACTCAGCATGCTGTGGGATCCTTTTTAACCAAATAAACTTTCTGTCTATTTTGAGGTTGGCTTTTGTCTGGAATAGCTTGCTGATTAGATTTTAAACCGTATTCAATTATCAGTTTCTAGTTTCTGTAACGTGTGATTGTTACCTACAGCGCTCTATGTCTTGTATTCGTACTCAGACCGCACACCCCTATATAGTTGTGACCTAAATATCTCCAAGTTTCTTCAAGTCATTATAGAAGTACACACGCCTTATTCTAACAGGTTGACACATAGAAATGTAAGATACTTTGTCTTATATGTAAGTAAATAATTAACTAATGGGCGACAGTGACTACAGTCTAACGTTAAAGCGAGGATTCAGATGTTGCGAGTTCGATTTCCACCTGTTACTAAGGTGACAAAAGGAGCTTAGGACAGGCTTGCCATACGTCGGGACAGTCTTTCGAGCCCTTCCGCGGGCCTCATCACCATCGAGGCCATCCGGCCAGTGCTCGACCTTTGGCTCGGGAGAAGGCACGGCTCCCTGTCGTTTCGTGCGACGCAGGTCCTTTCGGGGCATGGCTGCTTCGGGAGGTTCTTGTGTCGCATAGGCAGGGAGCCGGACGCTCGATGTCACCACTGCGTCGACTGTCGGGAGGACACGGCGCGGCATACGCTTGCAGAGTGTGCAGCTTGGGAGGAGCCGCGCCGTGCCCTCATCTCTGTTGTAGGCGGTGACCTCTCGCTGCCGGCCGTAGTCCATGCTATGGTCGGCGGTGAGGAGTCCTGGGACGCGGTGGTCTCCTTCTGCGAGACAGTTATCGCGCAGAAGGAGGCTGCGGAAAGGGAGAGGGAGATCACAACCGCTCTCCCTGCCCGCAGCAGGCGCATCGGGCGTCGGAGGAGGGCATACGCTGCCCTCTTCCGGCCCCCCTAACTGGGTCCAGGGGCGGCGGACTTGGGGATGTCCGTCGCCCCCCATTCATCCGGACCCGAGGTGGCGGCGCGTGGTGTTCCCGTGCGCCCCTCTTTGACGTAGCGAGGGGAGTCAAACACCTCACTCCCCTCGCCGACGCGAGGTGGCCCGCAGATGCGGGCCGGCACCAGCCGGGGATTGCGGATGTCGCATACGTTCCCGCGATCCCCGGCGTAGGTGGGAGATGGAACACCGGGGTGGTTTTAGTCAGTAAGAGTCTGACAGACCCCTCCACCCGCCCCAGGGTGGAGGATTTCCATGAGGATTTCCCCCCGAGATCAAAAAAAAAAAAAAGGCTTGCCATACGTTTTAGGAACAGTAATTAAAGTGATTCCGACATTGGTTCCAATACTAGTCAAATTTAATTCGACAACGATGCAATATCCCTTTTAAAGCCTCGAATTCATTAGGCAACATTTGACGCGCAACACATGACGCCCAACATGTTCAGCAACGTTGCACAACAACGCGCGACGTTGCCAGCAGGCGCGCAACATTGACAATGTTACTAATTAAAATTTCTTCGGTGCCGTTCAATATGATGAGCCACATGTTGTGGATCATGTCGCGCGTCAAATGTTGCCTAGTGGATACGAGGCTTTAATAGTATTTGATCTCATCATCATCATTTCAGTCGAAAGGCGTCCACTGCCGGACATAGGCCAAGTGTCGCCACATTGTCCAGTACTGTGCGTCTTGCATCCAGCGGATTCCAACAGCCTTCACCAGGTCATTGGTCCATCTTGTGGGAGGATCTGAGACCTGTAATTGATCTACTGACTTTGGGTTAGTAACTATCCCTAGAACACAAGAATCTCTATGAAGACGCATTGTCGTACTGTCGCGTCACGCCTATTTGCTTTGCACCCATATAAAAGAAAATGTGTAGCTTTCAAATAAAACATACATAATTACATTTGTTGTTTAGCGATCTCATTCCTCTTCATTCCATTCGAAGAATTATTTATATAAAGGCGACGTGACATTTACCCAAATGAATATAAATCATAGGTTTACTGATAGTTCTTTAAAATACCCACACGTTTCGAACAAATCTTGGAACCGACATCTGGGACGAATATCAACAGATCCCTTTATTATTTGAGCTGAATATTTACTAGCTTTTAGGGTTCCGTGGTTTGATTTCTTCTCTAGTATAATATAATATAATAATATCTTGGGACAACTCGCACACGGTCATCCGAACTAGGCAGAGCCTGTGCTATGGCAACCAGACAACTGATAAACATACTTATATATTTCTAAATACATACATATTATAGACAAATTACACCCAGACACAGAACAAATGATCATGCTCATCACACAAAGATTTGTCCTGGGTGGGAATCGAACCCACGACCTCCGGTTTAGCAGCCAGAGTCACTAACCACTCGACCAACAGGCCAGTATCGGAAGGAACTATGCTTAACTTGTGACATGGTTAAAATGAATGGCTTATTGACCTGGTACGCGTTGCACCAGACTAAGGTCGTGAATTGTGACGGTAATTTCGCCATGAAAACGTTGCGTCACGCCTTTCTATGGGAACTTTTACGAAAAGTTCCTTTTCTCCATTGTGAAGTGAAAAGTTGCTTTACTTGTATTGTGATTCTTTATTTTTTGTTTTGACAACGTATTGCCAACGTTTTCAATAACGTTGGCAGCTGTTAATGAAGCTTTTATTAACTTGCTTGGTTCGTATGTGTCCGGCTACAAATCGTATATCTATTTTTCAGCCACTTCCTGGCATCAAATTAAGCTTGGAGATGAGATACTTACGTAATATATAAGGCAATGCAACAATATGGTTCTATGGAGCTGGTCTGACGATGCAGCTGGAAGGTGGCCTTAGGGACTCCTCATCTAAACAAGATCGCACCATCGTCATTGGGTTCATTGGATACGTATTGACAATGTGATATTACGTTTAGTGATTTTTGGTTCATTAAAAGCTGTCTGCTCATACTAACTTAAACATTGCTTAGTTTTCGCAAGTGTAGGTTTTAAGATAAAATAAGACAAGATAAGACAAGACAAGACAAGATAAGACAAGACAAGATAAGACAAGATAAGACAAGATAAGACAAGATAAGACAAGATAAGACAAGATAAGACAAGATAAGACAAGATAAGACAAGATAAGACAAGATAAGACAAGATAAGACAAGATAAGACAAGATAAGACAAGATAAGACAAGATAAGACAAGATAAGACAAGATAAGACAAGATAAGACAAGATAAGACAAGATAAGACAAGATAAGACAAGATAAGACAAGATAAGACAAGATAAGACAAGATAAGACAAGATAAGACAAGATAAGACAAGATAAGACAAGATAAGACAAGATAAGACAAGATAAGACAAGATAAGACAAGATAAGACAAGATAAGACAAGATAAGACAAGATAAGACAAGATAAGACAAGATAAGACAAGATAAGACAAGATAAGACAAGATAAGACAAGATAAGACAAGATAAGACAAGATAAGACAAGATAAGACAAGATAAGACAAGATAAGACAAGATAAGACAAGATAAGACAAGATAAGACAAGATAAGACAAGATAAGACAAGATAAGATAAGATAATATAATTTTTGTTAAAACATGAGTACACATACAATAGATTTGCATGGTCTTAAAATAACATTTGGGAACAGGATCTACATGTTTTGCCATTTATTTTTAAATGTACTGAAATAGAAACAGAAAACTGTTTGCTTGTATATCATAACTTTTCATTCCTCAGCCCGTTGTGGTGTCCTCTCATCCTGAAACTTTTTAACTATGAATTCTGAAAGTCTGCGAAATACACGTGTTATAAAGTTTCCAACAAAGAGTTACGGCTAGCGTTGACAACTTCAAGATTTTCCACTCTAGTCGACCCATGGTTTTATAATGAAATAACTTTTGCTACTGGCTTCATCCGTGTAAACTTTGGAAGGCAGTACTTTACATGTATTTTTTTAATGTTACGGTGCATACAAATGTGCAAGTTTTCTATTATAAGGGACGGCTTTTGACTAAGCATTCCCAAGGTGACAAGTACATTTTTCTGAAACGGACGTAGCGTTGGAATGTCTCCCATGACCTGGTAAGGGTCGCGGGTAGCTGATGAATGCGAAACGCACAGGACCAGTTGTTGTGGCGATACTTGGGGAGGCCTATGTCCAGCAGTGGACGTCTTTCGGCTGATATGATGATGATGATGATGATGAAGTAAATTTTTGACTAAGCTGTTATAGTGGGTGCGGATCGCTTTTCCAAAAAAACATTTTTTGGAAATCTTCAGGCACACGATTGACGACGTTCGGAACTCCACTAAGTAAAAAAAAACAAAAAAAAAACCGGCCAAGTGCGAGTCGGACACGCGTGTAAAGGGTTCCGAACGAATCAAATTTTTATGAAACATGATTTTAAAATCATAGACTTCTTGTAGGTTTTCCTGTAATCTTAATAACAACCCTAATCAGAACCGTGATATATGATATTTCCCCCATACGGAACCTCACCAATATTTCCAACGCACTTTTGACCAATTTTTCTTACTTTTGTCTGTCAATGTCTGTATATCAGACGACCTAGAACCTGATAAGATTCAGCCCGAACCTAGAGTGAGTACTGAATATTTATTACATTTCAGGCTTTCTATTTTGCCGGGTTATTGGATTCTTTTTTAGATAGTTCGTGTCTAATCGGTTTTTGTCTGGTTTTCGAGTTCAATTTTTTTCGGGTCGTTGTTCTTTACTGATAACATGAGCCTTGGTTCTTAAACAGGAGTTATTGACATGTATTAGAAAACAAGGATTCCAAAATGGCGGTTTTTATGTTGAAGACTTGAAAATAGACAATTATATGATTTTCAGAAGTAGGAAATGGTCAGAACGACCTCTAGATTTAACCCTCAACCGCAGGGTCATTAAGATATAAATAAATATCCCCGACTATTAACCCTATCCACCTCTTAACCTATCGCCTAAACTATTAATAAGGCACGGAATTATTTACTACATTCGCTTTGGGAACTGATTTAAGAGGGTTATATTTTATTAATGGGTCTTTCGAAGGTTTTACCTGTCAAATAAGGGCTATAGTTGGGGTGGCAACAGATTTGTTATAACTAATGACTGTATCGTTTTCAGTTTTTGAGTAATCTTCCATAGCAATCTTACAACTATTCAAAATGCGAAAGTTTGGATGGAGGGATGGATGTATGTTTGTTACTCAATCACGCCAAAACGGCTGAACGGATCCGGATGAAATTTGGCACAGAGATAGATTATAGTCTGAAATAACACATAGTATACTTTTTATCCCGGGACCATGTTCCCTCGGGATGATTACCGACATTCAGGTGGGCGAAGTTGCTGACAGAAGCTACTAGGAAATGCATAAAAAAAAAGTTTGTTATCTATCCAGTTTATTTACAAAACTTTGATTTCCTTAGCAGCTATGTGGACGTCACGTCCTTTGTCGTCACAGGTGACATCGGATTTTTCTTTTTATTTTATCAACACTTAAGTTTTATTTTCAAACGTTTTAAAAGTTTTTTCAATGTACCAAATGCGTCGTTAAACGTTTATACGTACTTACGTAACAAAATCGCATTCTGGCTTGGTTGTCGTATTGTCACTTCGCATTTAATTTTAGCCCCCGTTGATTAGGTAAATTGGCGATTAAGGTTATTATATGCGGTTAATAAATAGGTCGGTATTATAATATGGTATGAATAATTAAATAAGTACTTAATTTCATGACAAGCTTTTTCATGTGAGTCGAATTTCAACAGTTGAATAAACATTCTGTGAATCGGACAATGGTCAATTTACCCATCGCGCTTGGTTGCATTCGAGTGTGAAGGGGAAGACTGGGTCTTACACAATATGTAACAGAATACTCGCAAAACTTGAAAAGGACTCATTGTACTCATCATTATGAAAGACTTTTACTATTGGACCAATTCCGAAATCTCAAAAATTACAATTACTAAAATTACACTGGTAAAATAAAAGTACAGTTTTTTTTTTTTAGCTTTGCCCCGCACTAGGAATTTCTCCTGTATCGTGGGTGCGTTTACAAACATATAAACTCACATACACAAACAGCCAGACCCGGAACAACTAACTGTAGGCCAAACAAATATTTGTTCCGTGCGGGGATCGAATCCGCGACACACAGCGCAGCAGTCAATCGCTCAACCACCGCACCAACCGTGTCGTCAATTCCAATTAAAGGTACTTTAAAACGTAACTTTTTACAATCTCAGGGGGCTATAAACATACCTAATAAGAACCATATAACTACCATAGTAGACCACTGGGTAAGTGTTATCAGGATGAGCTCCTTGGCTGCAGGTCTCTGGGAGACAAGGTAGAACTTTGGAAGTAGACGCTTCCAAAGTTCAAAAAGTAATTGACAAAATTATCACTTCCCAAACAATTTTCCGCATAATTTCATTTGCCAAATTGTTACTTAGCAAAAATCTCTTCACAAATAATTGTAACGCAAACCTAATGTTTGGCTAGTGAACGTTTAAACAATAACTTGTTAACCAACTAGAACATTTACCAATTTTTATTTAGTCAAATATTACAGTTGGAATAATACATTTTAGGCAAAATAAAATTGCTTGGCATAAGAGGAAATTGGCGTTGTGTGGTCACAGTTCTAACCTTATTTTTTTTTACGGTGGAAATCCTCATGGTTGCCCACCGTCCTGAGGCAAGCGGAGGGGTCTGTCAGACCATCTCCCACCTACGATGGGGGTTACCTAACCTAGACGTTTCGAGTTTGACAAACTGTTTATTGTCTAAAGATTGTTTGCTGTAATTAATCATTTGATTGAACACTAAATGCCTTAATAATAAATACCTTGGTAATATTCTGCCAAGTAAAAATTTTACCAAATGAAAATTTGCGTAACTACTAAAATCATTCCAAATATTGCATTGGTATAAAAAAGGTTGCTAAAATTTGTTTGGATATAGTGTGGCCATTAGTGCTGTGCACTCCCTGAGGTATGCGCGCGGCGAGACGGGGGGGGAGAATCGGCTGCTGCGCTCTGTCAGTGCGCTGTCAACGCTCGTGGCGGCAGGTAGTGTTATCTGTATCGGACTGTCTATGTCAGTCGCACATGGGATAAATATTCAAAGATGGGTCGTGCGTTATCTCGTGATATAAAGACTGCCATTTTTAAGGTGGCTGAATATTTTATGAAAAGAAAAGCAGACAAAGAAAGCTTTGAATTTAAAAATGATGTGAATATTGCCAAAATCGTTGCGGAGGCTACGGGGTACAGCAAAAGAACCGTGCATAATGTGATTTCTGCGGGTTATTTATCAATTGAAAATTCAAGCCAATTAAAATTTCAATCGCCAAAAAAACCAAAAGTTCTAAAGAAAAAACACGTTGTGGATGATTTTGACCTTGGAGTTATCAGAAGAAAAATTCATCAGTTTTACGAAGTTGAAAAAAAAATACCAAGTGTCCGTAAGTTACTATCAAGTTTGAGAAAGGATGGTATATTGAATTGTGGACGGGAATATTTAAGACAGCTTTTACACAAAATGGGCTACCGTTTCAAAAAATGCAAATCAAAGAGACATCTCCTTATAGAGCAGCCTAATATTACAGTGTGGCGGAAAAAATATCTTACACAAATCAGAAATTACAGAACGCAAAACCGCAACATATATTTTCTTGATGAAACATACATCAACGCCAGTCACCATGCCAGCAAATGTTGGCAATCATCGTCAGAACCCGGAATTCATGCTGATATTGGGAAAGGACGGCGATTGGTAATTCTCCACGCTGGGTGTCGAAATGGCTTAGTGGATGATGCATTGACTATATTCAAATCAGATGCTAGAACCGGTGACTATCATGGAGATATGAGCGGACCTACTTTTTATAAGTGGGTAGATGAAAAGTTAAAAGATAAGTTGCTGCCGAATTCTGTAGTTGTAATGGACAACGCGTCTTACCACAGCGTTCAGGTTGAGAAGAAACCAACTATATCAAGCCTCAAAAGTGAAATGCAGAACTGGTTGCTACGCCATAATGTAGAATTTTCAGGAACCATGACAAAGGCTCAACTGCTACTTCTTATCAAAAATACACAAAAAGAACCCGTGTATAGAATTGACGAACTCCTGAAAGCCAGTGGACACACTGTTCTGCGTTTACCTCCGTACCATCCAGATTTAAATCCAATTGAGTTGGTCTGGGCTGATATTAAAAACAACATAGCCCAAAACTATATTAATTCTTCTCTAGACGAAAAAATAATCTTATTGGATAAATTGTTTTCGGAATTCACGGCGGAAAAATGGCAGAGATGCGACGATCATGTCCAGAAAAATGAAAATGATTACTGGAGTCGCGATAGTAGGTTCGATAATGTTATCGATTCATTCATAATAAATTTGCAAGACTCTGATTCAAGTTCCGGTGGCAAAGTGGAAGATGAAGATGATGACGAAATCGAAGATGAAGTTGAAACAGAATCTATGTCAGAATAACTTTCGTTAGAATATATGATTGTTTGTAAATATAAAAAATGTTCAATAAAACAAGTCCTGCTTTGAATTATAAGTTTAGTTCTTATTTATCACCTGCATATTTTTAATAAAATAGGAGTATATTTGGGTTACATTTTAATCAACTAAGTAAGTATAATATATTACAGATAGATAGCCTCCGACCATCGTCCCGCCCCNTGACCACCGTCCCGCACCAAGTCTTGCTTTAGAAATGCAAACTGATATCGTAAGATCTGTCCGACATGTATCGATCTCATGTGAACTCATGCACTTTTTTCTTCGCCTCCCACCTCGCCGCGCATACCTCAGGGAGTGCACAGCACTAATGGCCACACTATAGTGACATTTTGTCAAAACCTTTTCGGCAAAACGGCAGGATCCCTATAGTAAAAGAGTATTTGAATTAGGAATGTGAAAATATGTTTTGTTTTATATGGGACTCTTGTACCAACTCTCTTCTAAGGCAAATACCGAATATATAAGTTAAATCACAAACGTTGTTTTATTTTAATACTAGCTGCGCCCCGCGGTGTTACCCGCTGTTAAAAAGTAGCCTCTGTGTTAATCCAAGGTGTCAGCTTCCTGCATACCAAATGTGATTAAAATTGGTCCAGCCGTTTGCGCGTGAAGATGTAACAAACATGCACGCACACACTCACAAACTTTCGCCTTTATAATATTAGTGTGATTCTTAAGTGGTGCTAGCGTGAGGTCCGCTAGTGCTTCAGTATATGCAGGCAGTCTATGGTATCAAACTCCCGATATTATTATTTCCCGTCATAAAATCATACCTGTGTTTGTCACAAATAAATTCCTGTGTTCCTTTATCGTACGTAGGTGAGTAATAAACTGAAGTTTACGACTTAACTGACAATGGTCACCAGTTGAAGTGTCATTAATGAACAGTGAATAACTTCATATGTCTGGGATCGTTGTAAAGTGTTGTAGTTTGTAGGAAAATGGGGTTAAAACAATGCGTTTGTTTTCGTCATAAAACAAAACACGAGCATGAAAATGCAACAAAGGTGGCTATTTGAAAGGTCACCAATGGAACCCTGTTTCTAAACCAGTGAGATGTAATAGGCAAACAGTTGAAATTTTCAGTTTGTATATCTAATGTTGCTTTATCAATCTATACTAATATAATAAATGCTAAAGTGTGTCTGTCTGTCTCGGAAATTTGGTATAGAGATAGTTTGAGTCCCGGGAAAGGACAAAGGATAGTTTTTATCCCAGAAATCATCCTTTAAGGGGGTGAAAAGGGGGATGGTGGGATTATTGAATATAAAACCACGAACCTTTGTATTTAGGCACTAGGTAAAAAATAAATAAACATAGGAATGTTTAGGAATTTTTGAAAAATAAAAAAGGCCAAATCACTAATGGTATACTATTCCACGCGGACGAAGTCGCGGGCAAAACCTAGTCAATAATGAAAACCTATTTACTTTTACCACCTAAAATTAAGAAGGTATTCGTACCTGTGCAATTGGCAATATTTGCAAGTTTCGGGTGAAACACATCGGATTGTTACGGGTCGACAGTTTCCATGCGGGAACGATCACACCGCCGGCCGATTTCAATATCGTATCAACCTTTAAACAACTGTCAAATGAGCTACCAAAAGTAGCTGAAACGTCATGTTACAAGGACAAACATGACGTTTCAGCTATTCTTGGTAGCTAATTTGGTACAAAGGCAAACATGACGTTTCAACTATTGTTGGTAGCTAATTTGTTACAAAAGCAAACATGACGTTTCAACTATTGTTAGTAGCTAATTTGTTACAAAAGCAAACATGACGTTTCAGCTATTGTTGGTAGCCAATTTGGTACAAAAGCAAACATGACGTTTCAGCTATTGTTGGTAGCTAATTTGTTACAACGGCAAACATGACGTTTCAGCTACTGTTGGTAGCTAATTTGTTACAATGGCAATCATGACGTTTCAGCTATTGTTGGTAGCTAATTTGTTACAACGGCAAACATGACGTTTCAGCTACTGTTGGTAGCTAATTTGTTACAATGGCAATCATGACGTTTCAGCTATTGTTGGTAGCTAATTTGTTACAACGGCAAACATGACGTTTCAGCTACTGTTGGTAGCTAATTTGTTACAATGGCAATCATGACGTTTCAGCTATTGTTGGTAGCTAATTTGTTACAACGGCAAACATGACGTTTCAGCTACTGTTGGTAGCTAATTTGTTACAATGGCAATCATGACGTTTCAGCTATTGTTGGTAGCTAATTTGTTACAACGGCAAACATGACGTTTCAGCTACTGTTGGTAGCTAATTTGTTACAATGGCAATCATGACGTTTCAGCTATTGTTGGTAGCTAATTTGTTACAACGGCAAACATGACGTTTCAGCTACTGTTGGTAGCTAATTTGTTACAATGGCAATCATGACGTTTCAGCTATTGTTGGTAGCTAATTTGTTACAAAGGCAAACATGACGTTTCAGCTATTGTTGGTAGCTAATTTGTTACAAAGGCAAACATGACGTTTCAGCTATTGTTGGTAGCCAATTTGGTACAAAGGTAAACGTGACGTTTCAGCTATTGTTGGTAGCCAATTTGTTACAAAAGCAAACATGACGTTTCAGCTATTGTTGGTAGCTAATTTGTTACAAAGGCAAACATGACGTTTCAGCTACTGTTGGTAGCTAATTTGACAGTTGGTTAAAGGTAGATACGTTATTGCGACCGGCCGTATATGACACGCTTGGTTCAAAAGTTTTGAACATATCGTGTGTAGTAGCAGTCACCGAAGGTTCTCTTTGCTGTGACTGCTGCGACTATTAACTAACAAATTGTTACTATGAGGAGACCTACTTTTAAGTCCATTAAAGGTTTTATTTCCCGTTTCTATCCTTGTCTACCACTAAGCAATGCCAACGTCTAGTTCACCCAATAATACTAAACTGTACTTCTTAGATTATTATCAATCGAAGATCAATTTCTCCTGTAAACCTTTCCCACTCCGTCACGTAGAACAATCCATTTCCTCTCGCTCATACATCAGTCTATTTAGAGCCTAAATGGAGCTGTTGTGCATGTGGTTCCCAACCTTTTTGCCCCGAGACCACCTTGATTTATTTGTTGCTAGCAGGGATCAGAAACCTATACTAATCTATACTTTTAATGTGTGAATGTTTGGATGGATGTTTGTTACTCGATCACGTCGGAACGGCTAAACGGATCTTGAGGAAATTTGGCGAATGTATAGATTATAGTCTGAAATAACACATAGTATTTTATCCCGAGAGTGTGTTTCCCTGGGATAATTTCCGATAATCAAGCGGGCGGAGCCGTGGGCAGCAGCTAGTCAAGAATAAAATTAAAATGTGTTAAGATGTATAAAAATAACATATGTATGTCATAAATACATTCAAAATTGTAACATAGCTGTTCTTTTAAATAAAAAATAAAGAGCAGTGTCATAGAAAACACTGATTCTAAGTTTCTATCAGAAATGTTGTCAGACTGAGTCACACATATTTTGGCCTTTGCGGACTACCAGTGGTCCGCGGACCACATGTTGGGAACCACTGATGTAGAGCAATCTACAGGATGCACAATAAAATATTAGAGGTATTCTTCAATAGCTACCTAATTATGACCAAACTTGGTTGAGTTAAGTGGAACGGTTATTGGGACATGGTTACTACTGTCCTTGAAAGGCTGGGGTTCGATTCTGAGCGAGTAAGTTAGACGTCGAAAAATGTCATATGTGCTACTGGGGAGTTTGTTACGCCACTTGTTCTTCCCAGCTTAAACACTGGAAGTGGTAACGGGCGGGCGTTTTTAGACACTGCCTATCAATTACTACTACTATTAAAAAAGAAGCTGAAGAGTTTGTTTGTTTGTATAAACGCGCTCATCTCTGGAACTACCACTCGGATTTGGAAAATACTTTTTGTGTATGATAGCCACATTCATGTACCGGATTTGGAAAAAACGGGGTATGCGCGTACGAATAAAACTATTCCGTTACTGACTGACTGACAGACAACGAACAGCTGAAATTAAACGGGTCGTAGGAAGCTGAAATTTGGCATATAACTTCCCTACACTCCGTATGGGAGCACTAAGAGAGGATTTACCGAAATTCCCACGGAAACGGAAAAAAAAACATGATATGCGCGGACGAAGTCGCGGACAAAAGCTAGTTTATCTATAAAACTTTGACGTTCAAAAAGTGCTGGCTCTCAGCCTAATTTGAATAAATGACTTTTGAATTTGAGTGTTTTGTATGGAATTTTGACTGGCCTGTTGGTCGAGTGGTTAGTGACCCTGAATGCTAAGCGGGGTTCGATTCCCACCCAGGACAAATCTTTGTGTGATGAGCATGATCATTTGTTCTGTGTCTGGGTGTAATTTGTCTATAATATGTATGTATTTAGAAATATATAAGTATGTTTATCAGTTGTCTGGTTGCCATAGCACAGGCTCTGCCTAGATTGGGATCGGATGACCGTGTGTGAGTTGTCCCAAGATATTATTATTATTTTTGTTTTATTTTATTTTTTTTCCTCGGCGAGCCGGGAAGTATTGATGGCACGGGCCTAAGCCAAGTGTTCATCAATTGGGATAAGAGTCGGTGCTGTAGACTATATGATAGATGAGGGTGTATTGGTGTAGATGTTTTGGTGAGGGCTATCGGGTTCACATTGCAGGAACTTTCTTACTAGCCTGCACGTATTTAATATCACTGCTTTTTGCAGTACTTGGTAAGTGCTTGAAGGTAGGTTTAAAGAATTAAGGGATTGTTGAAGTTGTTTGGGTATGACTCCAATTGTAGATAACACTATAGGGACTATTGTCACTTTTTGTAGATGCCAAAGTCGGGTTATTTCATCTTTTAGTTCGATATATTTGGATAGTTTTTCTGCGATTGTTGTCTGTAAGTTATGCGTATTTGGTAATTATTATTATTATTATTTGAAACCGGTAAGGAGTGTGGGATATGTCTTATGTTGTGTGTGTGTGTATTTGTTGTATTCGCATTGAGCACATTGCTGACTTCGATCTCGTCTGATGAATAGCGATAGATGACGAGGTTCATGATGGAACGTTCAGCGACAAAATTCGATTAACACTGCAACTTTTACATATTAACAAATTGCCCGAGGATGTTGGCCTACAGTTTGAAATAAAAACTCAATGTAAAGGGTTTGATGCGATGATTTATTGGGCGAAATCGAACGCATTGTCGTGTCGTGCCGACAGAGGGCGCCTTACGGTTCGATCGCGAATTCGCGCGAAGATCGCTTAGTATTTGGACGATACCTTAAACTGTGTGTTTTTATTACATTTATAATAATAATAATATCATTTATTTGCATAAATTATGATGTAAAGAACCCTGAGAGTAGTCGCTGTAACTAAAGCCCTAACTTACTCTAATTCGAACAAAAACATTCTTAGAACTCTGAATGGAAAACAAGCAAGTACCTATTTATTAATGGTGAACGTAGTAAACATTGTTGTCATTTCAAAAGGGCCTGCACGAAGTTGTGTCAGCGAAGACGATTGTCAAGAAAAGTAAAAATGTATGGGAATCCGAAATACCAAAAATTTTGGCATTTCGACAATCCAAATCGAATCGAAATTGCTTGAATAATCCTTTGCTTAGTATGCAAGCAATACCTAATCCCTTACCTAGGTAGCCTGGAAAAACGAGGGTTCGTTTTTGTACTAGTCTGAGCTGTACTATATATTCCCAGGTGTAATTCACACGGGACTGTCTCCAAAACCCATATATGTAGGCTTTGTACGCGGGCTTCCCAGGTAGAACAGAGTATCTGGAGGTCCATGCAGCGGTTCTAGTATAGAGGTATGCGGTACAGAGAGTAAGATTTTACTCTAAAAAAGAAAAGAAAGAAAGCAAAGGGAGGATCCTCCGACCAGACGGTTGTTGTGTCTGGTGGGCAACTGCCCGATAGTGCATATTCGGACTGTTGTATATGTTAAATTGCAAGGAAAACTTTGTTTGCACGATGTAAGATTTACTTTGATAGTTCGTCGCTGACTGGGTAGATGGCGCTGCGGTTCTTTTTGTCTGTTCTTAGTTTACCTCTGCCATCAACTAGAAGGATTGCTGATGACACCTGTATCTAGTAGATTTTCATTGTTTGGTGTTTGTATGTATTTCTGACTGTACAGATATTGAAGTGAAAGTGTGTAATTTATAACCAATTTGGACCTTTTTCAATTATTACTTACAAATAAGCTTAATAAATAGGCCAAATTCTGGGTAATAAGTGTATTACAGAGGGGGATAAAGCTTGGATTTGAAGGCTTGGCGGTGTGTATCAAGCTTAACAGTTGCATTGAATACATTGAGAGATTAGAGAGGAAGCGGCGGATTTCGTTGTATCGATGTATTTGGTAAGGCTAGCTGTGTAGTGTCAGCGTAGCCCTGCCAGGATTGCGGAATTTGTTCGAAAGAGTCACCGCGGCCCTGGAACGCAAAGGGCTTTGGAAGGAACACGGATGGGTTTTAGTCAGTGACACGTCCTTCCGCTCCACCCAGAACGGAAAAAGTCATTTGATGATTTCCCTGAAAAAAAAAGTGTCAGCGTAGCGATAAAAAGCTACGTAGCATTTTTTTTTTGTTCATTGGTTCTCGTTACACCATAATCTCACTAATGGTAAGCAATTATGTGCACGATGATGTCCCAGCTTGTTTCAAGCGATGTTTTTCATACCGAGACGTAAACATTAGGAATAGTTCCTTTAAAAAAAATATTTGATCTTGCCATTGGTAAATTACGCAAGCATTGTCAGATGACAGAAAAGATAGAAATAACCATTTCTGAACATAATAATTATGCCAAAAATTACAATGAGCAGGTTTAGCCAGGGTATATCACACAATTTCTATCGTTCACCCAATTAAGGCCAGGCATGGGTTTATCTCAATATGGTTGATTAAAATGTGAGTAAAGAGTTAGAGTAGAGTAGGGACTCCATTTTCCGCACTTAGACTCCCATTCGGTCCGGCTACGTTAGCCAGCCTAGCTCCGCCCAGAAGCACAGAAGTTTCCTGGGAGCTTCAAAGGCTTCACGGAGCGACCTCACCGTTCCGAGTAGTGGTGATAGCACCCCACCCTGTGGGCAGCCTCTACTTACGATGCCTCGTGTGGTGATGTTCACAGTAAATTGACCGTTCTTGCTTTGGCAGTACACATACTAAAATTGGAACGAGTATAGAGATTATTTTAGTTATTTTTTGATAAAGTATCGCATAGCTTTCTATACATCAGCGTCATAGCCATTATTACCATACAGAAAATTACTCGTAGAGCATCGAATTTGGCCCAAATCCTATTTCCTGATAGAATTTGGAGTTTATAGGCAAAGATATGGCCTTAATGGGCCATTCCAATGTGGGCATATAATCTTAGTGACCTATACTATAACAAGTACGTATAGATTTTACACAAGTGAGGAATTAAGAGATAACACTGGAGTTGGTTAGCGGACAAGCTAACCTACTAATCTTTTATTTAAGGATGGGGAATCATCAAATGACTTCTTCCGCTCTGGTTGGAGCGGAAGGGCGTGTCAGACTCTTATTGACTAAAACCCATCCGTGTTCTTTCTAAAGCCCTTTGCGTTCCAGGGCCGCGGTGACTCTTTCGAACAAATTCCGCAACCCAGGCAGCCTGCCCCGTCTCCTATGCTGAAATCTCTTTGAGGCGCGTGGAACACAACGCGCCATCGACCCGGGCCGGTGGTGATCGGACAGCGAGCCACCCAACGCTCGCCGTCCGCAGGCCCGCGCCTACGATGACCGGCGATCGCCCTGCGGCTCCCGACGCCCGGGGCGTCTTCTCCTGTAGCGGCAGTTGGGGCGAAGGCCTTGTCTTTCCCAAGCAAACTGTTAAACTGGATTTCTGTTTATGTTTGTCACCGGAAAATTCAATGAAATTAACGGTAACTATGTCGAGACTTCCCGCCCTGTTTAGACTAAATATTATTTTCCACATAACCTCCACTGGAGGACCTTAGAAAATTTGTGTAATAATACAAACTAACCTACCAAATTTTTTTTTAATAAAAATGAATTTATGCTGCATATATTCATAAACCCAAATGAATTCTAAAAAAATTCATCGAATTTGGCATATCTGTTTCAATGTTTATTTACATAATCGTGATTTTCGCTATTTTCATATTTCAGACTCCAATCAGGTGTAAGTTTCTCATTAATTGGTATCAAATACCTATAATATCGGGCAGGGCAGCTCTCAGTAACAATGTCATTATAAATGTTATTAATTATCATCGATTCAAGAAAACTAAATCCATATTTTCATAAAATAACTGTTAATAAAAGACAGGAATTAAAAGGCTTTTTTTCGAAAATTGTTTTTTAAGTACTTGCATTATTTTCTTGAAAGAAATTTCTTGCTACGCTTATTAAAAAGTAATCTTATTTAGTGAAGTGACGAAATTATGTGCTTTATTAAAAACTCACAAAAACGGTTAAAATATCTTTTAATGACTTATTTAAAATTGAAATTACGGTCATAATTTATCATCTTAATGTAACGGCACAGACTCTGTAAAATTCGGATTTTTAGTTCTAATAGAATAAAATATTTAAATGTATGATTTAGATGATTTTATTTAACTTCATAACATGTGACTCGTGAGGAGTCGGATGTTACAAAAAAACAGCCTAGTGCGAGCTATGGTCGTACATGAAGGGTTCCGTACCATAAGCCGAAAAATAATATTCTTTTCCACTTGCCCAGACGCAGTCGAGGGTGAAAGACCAAAAAAACACAAACTATAATTAGTACTAATATTAAAATATGAAAGTAAATCTTTCATGTCATTCTCACCAGAGAACGGGCAGCAGCATTCTCTGTACGTTGCAACAGCCACACTGCGATCGCCAATACTTGCCAAGCGTGGCGATTATAGCAACCCTCTTTACATACAACCCTAATCTCTTCAAAATTAGAGTGAACAGGCTTCTTCTGGGTAAGCTCGCTCCATCGTCGACTTTGTCTCTGTCATCTATGACCTAGACTAGAGTCAAGAGCAAACCCATATTAAATAAAAAAAAATAAAAAAGGGAGGTCCAGTAGAAGCTTTCGGCTGTTATGCAAAAATATAAATAAAGATATAAAGATGAATTTTTCCTCGGTTTAGTTACGATTTAATTCACTCCTCTAAAACCTACAACAAAAATTATCCAAAAACTTTCAATAAGTCGAGAAACCACGTGTTCCCCCAGTTCAGAAATTCCGACGAAATTACTTCAACTCAATATGAAATGCCGAAGTTAAGGACTCGGGATGTTTCTAATTGGCCAACATCCTGAGATTGTGAACGAAAATAAATCACGGGCCTTATTAAATTACTTTAGAGGGTTTTGAGGCCAAATTTTAGAGGCTTTTTTTTCGACTTTTATTAAGAGAGGCCTTATTAGTCTAGGTCAGAGGTTGTCAAAGTTTTGTTTGACTAGTGGCTTTTCTAATAGATGTGAAAAGCAATTAACTGTTGAATAGTCAACAACAAAACAATACTATGAAAAATATGAGGTGAAGTGTCAAAAGATCTGTGACAATATATTTAAAGTTGAGCTCGCCTTTGGTGTTATCATTTTTTTTTTTAGTTATTTTTTATTGTTTATAGGCCCTCGTTTGACCACTATCTCACCTGATGGTAAGCGATGATGTGGTCGAAGATGGAGCACGCTTGCCTAGAAGTAACCTATTCACTCTTGACGGAAACACAGTCTATCAGTTACGAGATTGGACCCGTGATGCTCTCCAGCATTGACGGTCATCTTGAATGTTCACACCTAGTTTTCCTGCACTTCAACCAATTTTAGTTGACAAGTTCCATCGAGTGTTCTTAGATTAAAAAGAATCAAGTACCTAGATTATTATTAGCTTGTTTTGGTTCATAAGAGAAGACTCAAAGTGAGAAATTGAAATGTAAATTTAAGTTTAGTAAATAATTCAGCCTTCAAAGCGTTTCGATATACATTTTAACTAAGGTGTATGAAGGGTTTATTCCTTAAATACTTAACTAACCAGGTGTATGAAACTAGAATATTTAATTGGCCTAGCTAGACACGAAGACGTTCAAGTAGAAACTCAATGGCTGCGAATCATTTTTAAATTAAATAAAAAATAAAAATGATTTTAAACTTTGAACTATCAATGACACGACATTATTTGACTTTCATTGTTAGCATTTAAAAGTGTACTCAAGTAAATAAAACCCAGGCTGAGAATAATTTAGGTATCGGCAGATTTTTGCGATAAATGCCCGATATCTGAGGTTTTTATTGGTCGTTTATCTGTCCGTTAACGCTATTTGTCATAAAGCCACTGGTTGGTTATTGGTTAACAGACAGATAAACGACCGATAAAGTACCTCAGAAACCGGGCATAAATCACAGTAAATTTTATTCTTAGTAAGGGTGATGACAGGTGGAGTGAGACAATGCCTGACAATGGGAACTGACTGGTGTTACGGGTCGTAATGTAACATTCGCAGCGAGCATGTTATGTTACGCCGTGACCTAAAATCCTTGTAAAACAAAACACATACGCATCATGTTCGTGCTCGTTTCCACGCACTGACTTCACGAATGCTCGCTTTGTAACATGTTACATTACGCCCCGTAACACCGGTCAGTATTCAGCTTTAGGAGTACACCGGCGAGATATTATGTTACGCAAAAACACAGAAGGTAGGGATGATAAAACTTCTTTATCTTAAAAATAAAATTTAAATTAATTTTATCTAATTTAATTGAATGTAATTTACTCTAATAATTTTATTCTAAGTATTAATTTTAATCTAATTATTATCTAATTCTAATTTTAATTTAATTTTGTGATTATTTTATTTTTATTTTGTAGGTGTGTAAACCTAGTTATATGTGCATGCTGTGGTCTCCTATAACTGAAGGAGCACACTTGAGTGAACCCCTGTATCACTGTGTTTTATATTGGATGTGTGTATTTTTTGTTGGAGATCCAAATAAATAAATAAATAAAAAAATAAAATAAATAAATAAATAAATAAATAAATAAATAAATAAATAAATAAATAATGTAGAAGAAGAAAAAACGATTCGTACTATTATATATTGATTGATATTTGTTAATAAAGGTTGTTGTACTCAACACTTCAAATATTTGTTAATACAAATATTTGAAGTGTTGAGTACAACAAATCAAAAATTTAAGTCAACATAAAATAAATAACCTCTTCACAATTTTGTATAAGTATGTAATTTCAATATCATTTTCCATGAACGCTTTGGATTACTTAAAAGCTAATTTCCCCAACCTGACTACTAGTTTCAAACATATTTCCATCCTTTAAACTCTTCACTGAAACGTCTATTTTCTTATCTAGAAATTCTGACATAAAATCTTTCAGACATGTGACAGAACCGTTTACGTGAAAGCCCAGTAAAACGAACCATGTGTGACGAAAACGAAATATTTAGCGCTAACTAAAAGAGGGTAAGTGATATTTTCACAATTTTGAGTAGTACGCCTATGTTATAAGAGGTAATGACCAGAGGTCAGAATTAGGTAGTATATTACATGGATAGTATATTACATAATTGTTTATTTGTCAGAGCATGGCGGTATGTATATTACATGGTCTTAAGTTAACACAAATGTCTCATCATATTATGGGTGTACAAAATTTACAGGTTACATTGGTCATTTAATTATAATAAAAATCACAATAAATCATATTTTTAAAAGCTATAGGTAGTAAAAATTCACAAAGAAATGTCAGTAAGAAATTAAATAAAATTGAATTAAATTAAGATGTTTGATATCTTAATTTAATTCAATTTTATTCAAACATATCGCCATGTTCTGACGAATAAACAAATATGATTATGATTACGCTACGCGTAGTTGAAAAAACTGTACTGTACTTTCAGGCAAAAATCTACCAGCGCTAAGAGAGTGTATTTAAAACTGTAGTAGTTGAAAAAATAAAATAATAAGAACTTTATTAGGTCTTTCGAACAATTACGCAAATTCTATTAGTGTTTTTTTTTTTCTCTGACCCGCCTCTCCTATGCTTGCCTATGCTATGCTATCTCTCTATCTCTTTGAGGCGCGCGTGGAACACAACGCGTAACGTAACCTTACAATTGATGAATTGAATGCAAAAATATAAAGGACACGTGACATTTCGCCAGCGTTTGTCAATCCCATACATTTTTGACGTTTTGACAATTGCCTTCGCCACGCTGCTGCTGACAGAATATCACTTGTCTGGAGCCTCAGGTCTTCGCACACCTTGTCTAGAAAAAACATTGCTAATTTAAAATGGAAAAGTATAGTTTTTTTCAGATATGGTCGTTTTAGTTCGCAGCCGGCAGAGTATTTCTCATCGCAAATGTTTGCCGCTGTGACACTCAATTTGTGCATGTTATTGACACGGCCACATTTTTGTACAAAATATCAAGAACATGTCCAGAACGATATTTTTTTGATCTATGTACAACGTGATGCTCTAGATATCCCATAACTTTAACAACTACAACTTAAACACTTACTAACTTACTTAATAACTTTAATAACTTTAACTTTAACATTCTATGAATATAAATAAAATGTCTAATGGCCGGTCTCAATAACGCATCTACCTTTAACCAACTGTCAAATTAGCTACCAACAGTAGCTGAAACGTCATGTTTGCCTTTGTGACGTGACGTTTCATTCAAGCGACCTATCCAACGACACATCCACACAATGTGGAAGACGATAAAAAAATCGCCACTTTACATGTATGGGGGCCACCCTAAAAAATGTATTTCAAGATTTTATTTTCCCAGTTTGTCGGCGTGATTAATATGTATGCCCACACCAAAATTCAACTCTGTAGCGCTAAGCGTCTCTGAGCTAAACCGCGGACGGACAGACAGACAGACAGACGGACATGGCGAAACTAGAAGGGTTCCTTGTTGACTACGGAACCCTAAAAAAGGATTTTTGGCAGAAGTCGTTTGGTTCCTAAGGGACTTTATATACAAAGCGGACAGGGCGCACGGATAGGGCGCTGACAATATAATATGTATGGCGTCAAAGGAACGATTCGCACTTAAAGTCGCGGGCGCGCTGGCAGAAGTCATGTATTTTCGTCGCAGCGCCCTGTCCGCTTTGTATATCAAGTTGCAAGTCCTTTAGTGTATTATCCCGCAAACCTGAATCCAAAAAGCCATTTATGTTCTTAAAAAACAGGTCCTATACATTTTCACCAAACCCATATGTATATTATAATATTCCAAGAATATTATAATATACATATTTCGCTTTCGTACCCAGCATCATTAATAAAATTAATAACATTCCAAAATTATATAAATATATATTCACATTAATTTTATAATAACAGCGTATTAATATTACCGCAAAATGTTCTGTTTAATGTATTAATTTATTCGCTTTTCACGTTGGTGCAGTTGTCGTACAAAATTGTAACAACAGTTATCATGTTTCTGACGCTTAAATGTGTCATTAGAATCTGTATAGAATTTAATATGTTTGCAATAGACAGCGGGAATGTGCACTACCGAATTAGCAATCTTTATACGCAAACATTAGATAACCCTTCGAGGGATTTATTAAACAGAACATTGTCTCAGGTTTTTGATAACCTGAGACAATGAAAGGTTATCAAAACCCTCAAACCTCAGACACCGCGTTCTTTGCCTAAAGAATAAGCATTGCCATTCAACGTAGCAACGCTGTTAGCTGTTTGGACACCATTCCGTGTGACAGCAATATGGAGGAGTGTGTATATCGACGACTAACTAAACGCGATTAGCATTTGTTGGCCTTTATAGCTGTCAATGTCAGATTTGCTGTCAAATATTTATTGCGCAACGGAATGTTTGAACGCGGTTAAGATGTGCTGGACGCGTTGTTTCAGTTGTGAAATGCATCCTTACCCGCTGGATTACCCTTAATGATTCTTTCAAATAGTTCATTTCGGGTGAGGGTAGCAATTTCCTTATCTACGGCCTTGTTTTATAAATATTGTGAGTAAAAATAAAACTAATATGGTTTCAAAAAATTGGGAACACCGATTGCCATTTTCAAGCCCTTTTCACCCAACAGTGTTTACCCCACATTTTACTATTGCAACACCAAACCAGTATATTGCAACAAAATTTATTGCCACCGATAAATAATGTCATAATAAAAGTTAAAAACGAAAATATAAAACATGAGAGATATGATAATAATTGCGCCTTAAAAGTACAAGATGATAATTTATAAGCACCTTTGGGTAGTTATATTAATTGAAAGTCTTAAAGTGGACTATATTAAACGTCCATTACTGACAACCCTGAGGGCTTAAGGCTGGGTGCACGGTGCCGACTTTTCGATTGCCACTTGTTTCTTGTGTTGGTCGCAGAGTTAATATCTTTCTGTACTTATTTATATTTAATTGGTCGTGTCGGGCTGCCGTCCCATCGGAATATGAGAGTGATGGAAGAGGGAGTGCACCTGTGTTTGCACACACACTTGTGCACTATTATATGTCCCGCGCCGATGACTAGTCTCGGTTGAGATTGGCCGCCATGGCCGAAATCGGTCAGGAGGACTATATGTATATATATATATTTAATTACAATCTTGGATATTATTAATGCTATAGTAGGCGCCAGATAAATGTGGAATAAAGTATATTGACCTTTCCCTAATAACTGTTCATAGGTACCTGAACAATTAAATATGAATCGTTTTTCATTATTAGACAATGTTAAGGATCACGAGAGATGATGATTCGGGACAGCTTTGTGTCATTAATTCCGTTTTTCAAATTAAAAATGTCAATAATTGTAGGTGGGTCAATGACCGTTATTCCACGATTATCTGGCGCCTACTATAGTAAAAATATCAACAAAAGTAAGTAAGCCTTTTGCATTTTGGCAGCAGCTTAAAAAGAAATTTTCTTCGAATGCGCATTATTAAAAACATTGACAAAAACTTAGAGGATTTTCGTTGCTGCCTGAATTTTGCCTTTTTATCATGTTTTATGCATACGTACCATGATAACATAAGCAGTCGATAAACATCTCTATTGAATTTGGCGGCAAAATATTTTGGTAAAGGTCGGGTCGGGGTTTTGCATTTCCGTTATTTGTCTTTTTTTCTCAGTTTACAAAAATGTGAAGTTACAAATCCTTAACTACTTATGTATTATACACTATTTCCATCATAATACGGTCATTATAATTTGTAATTTTAATCCAGATTGAATTCCTAGGTTTGCATGAAAATGGCTCGTTATTTGAAAACTGCAGCAATTCTCATGCAAGCGCGACGACTTAGCAAAGTTAAACATGAACTTATTAGATAAATTAAAAATAACGATGACTTTAAAATTAAACGAATTTGGAATTAGACTTTCTATGTTAAAGAACCTAATTTTCAATTTTGAATAATTTGGATTATTTATGGACGTAAATGGATATGAATGCATGATGTTATATTTCGATTCACGTATTTGTTATGTAATTACTTGTTACTATGTCGACTGGTCTACGCTGTCCTCTCATACCTATTATTAGATACTTACAGTATCTAATAAGAAAAATAAATAAATAATTTTTAAAAAGAGTTACTGTGTTGTTTCCTCCTCATGGGGAACCACAGTGTGTTTTTTTGCCTGAAAATCGGACATGTTATTTTTTAAATATTTGGAATTTTGAAATACCTACTTGTGTAAAAAGCAACTGTACCTATTGTCAAATCGACTTAATATTATTTAAATAAAAAACAACGGGTTTACTTCTAGGCGAGCTTGCTCCATTGTCAACCATATCATTGCGTATCCACCCGGAACAGTCAAATTTTCCAAATCAACCTTAATCCTAATACTTTAGTGATAAAGTTGAAAATCTATTAAAGAAATTTGACACATTGTTGTAGCTTAATTTTATGGCGTATGTACTACATAGGAACGAAAAAATATATATTTTGTCGCACCTTTTGGAACGTATTAAAGAGTTAGTCGGAAATCTGCAACTATCTTACATTTACAAAAAAAAAATCACGTAACTATGATAAATCACACGTACGATGAAACTGATACAAATATCAAGCTCTAAAATAACAAATTGACTATAATAAACCAATAAATTTTCCACACTGCAGAATAAATCTAGGGCTGACAGCAATTGAGATTAAAAATTTTATCGATTGCCTTTCGATTTTTAAATGACAGCCTTATAACTTTTAGAATCGATTTGATTACAATTAGGTTGCTGAAATCGATAATCGATTCTTGATATAGAGTACGGAATCTAAGGAACTTGTAAAACGTGCCCGTGTAATGTGCGCCGAGCACCAGTAAAAAAATCAGGAGTCATAACGTTGTCAGAATTGTCACCAACGTCATTATTTTACTAGAGACTAGAGACCACAACTGGACACTGGACATAGGGCACAACAGGAGTTTTAGGCATCAGGCTATTATAGGAGATTTTTAAAAATATCTGATCATTTCAACCGAAAGACATCCACACCTGGACTTGTGCTGACATTTCCGATTCCCGCGACCTTCACCAGGTCATCGGGCCGCATTGTGAGCGGCCTTCTTTGTCTGCCTTCCGGTGCAGTGTCCCCAATCGAGAACCTTTCGACCCTTTCGAGCATCTGATCTGAAGCAGTCAGAATTATCACACACCGTCAATTTATATGAGTACTAGGTGACACTCACTGACATGCTTCGTTTGTAAAGAAAGTTTTGACTATACGGTCTCTAGCTCAAAAGGCCAATTCTCGTACTTAAAAAGCGTTCAAATTTATGCGCAATATCAGCTCAGCGAGAATGTATGTCAGCAATATGTCAACACGTAGGAAAATTTCCCTACATTTTTGAAGGATTGCGGCTGTGATGCAAATGCGAACGTTTCTTAAAAATGAGTAGAAATGACCATTCTAATTTTTTTAAGCAACGTTTGTATTCGTATATCAGTCGCAATCTGTCAATAAAGCCTTAATTTCCATGCATTATTGACAGATTGCGACTGACATGTGAATGCGAACGTTGCATGAAAAATAGTAGAATTGGCACTCAAGTGTTTCGCTATTCTGTGGTCAATCGATTAGTCATGTATCATATTTTTTAAATGTGGAACAAAATGCTCTTTGAATGTGTTCGTTCCTTAAGGCGTCGTCGGTCGGTATTAAGTTACAGTACACAGAAGATATTTAATGTCATGTTATCCTTGCCAAGGTAATAAATATATGATTTGCAAGTTATTAATGTTTAATTAATTGAGGAAGTAAGGGACAAATTGCACAAGGAAAGTTATGGGTGGGCCGCCTTCGGCATTGTTCAGTATTTAATTTCTGTCACTGGGAGTAAAATACGTCAATTTCCGTATTACATAGATCCTAGACTGTTATTTGGGCTATGGTAGAAAATTTTAGAAAACTACGCACAATAAGAAATACATGTTCTTTGAAATCGAGCAATGGTATATTTTTATACATACAAGTGTATAGTGTTACCCAGTTCCTGGGTTCTGCAGGTCAGAAGGCAACCGCTCCATGTAAAATACTAAATTCAACTGCTTCTGTGTAGACTGACAGCCGATCCGAAGAGTTTTTTAGGGTTCCGTACCCGAAGAGTAACCAACGGGACTCTAGACCTCCACTGTCCGTCCGTCTGTCTGTCAGCGGGCTGTATCTTTTCACAGAGTTTGTATTTCTGTTGGCGCTATCACAACAAATTATAAAAATTAAAGGAATCATCCCATATAAGAAACGTATTGTATTGCGGTTTATGGTACGGAACCCTTGGTATGAGAGTCCGACTCGCATTTGGCCGGTTTTATTTATTAAATCTCCCTCGTAACTATCATTACATGTTCAATCTGTTTAAGCAGATGGATTTTAGTGACCTTCCTAACTAATATTACAAATCCGAAAGTGAGTTTGTTTGTTTTTATGATTTCACGCCTAAATCCCTGAGCCGATTTTGATAAATTTTGGTACAGATATAGGTGGGACCATGTAGTCGGTGATACGCTAAAATAAAATCAGAGCCGTAGACGATGCATTATCATCCTGGGATTAAAATTAAATAGCTCATATGTACAGGCCCTTACAATTTTTTACCTTTGTAACTGCCGTCTTTGTAATGTAACCGATTAAAAACTAGGCTATTAAACAGTTGATTTACATAATTGCCTGAACATCTAGCCTTTAGGAGTAACTGTGAGATATGGTGGTGCATAATATTTTATGTTTTTATCCCCTTAACTGACAGTGTCGTGATGCCCCGGAGGACTTTGGACGTGCTTTTTGAGAAGGTGAAGTGAGTTCGGGACCTGTAAAAATTAATTTAATTTTTAATTTTGTTTCAGATTATTTTTAGGTGGGTCTGGACACCACAGATATCGGCAAAGTAAAGTTAAAAGTTGTTGGAAATCTAGTCTAAAGATTTCAGCAACCGAAATGTCATATGTGCACCAAATTTCAATAAACTAATCGGTCCAGTAGATCGGGAGAAAATTAGCTGTGACAGTCGGACAGACAAACGGGTGATCCTATAAGGGTTCCGTTACTTCATTCGGAAGTATGGAACCCTCAAAAAGGGATTATTTTTTATATAGATTTTCGATGCTGTCAAACATTAACATTTACATTATATAATATGGGTTCTATATCAAAGTTAACAACTTCAAAACAAGTCCCGTTTTAGCAATAACCTAAATATGGCCTTATTTTGGTCTGTGGTCTATTGTAACCGATAGCACAGGTAGAACTAATTAATTATACACAAAATAATTTAATAAACCATTTCGTCATGTATAATTCCGTAGAACGTAAATGTTGTAAATTATATATTTTTCGTCTGTGGTTACGTTGGGGAACCGAGGAAACACGGGCAATTTTTTAACGCTTGGAAAATGTTTAGTTACATTTGTTTAATAGAAAAACTTGTTTAAATATCAAGTTATAATTATAAACCACTAACTTGTGTAAGTGGCTTCGCCTGCGTTAAATTTCAATGAAAAACAAAGAAGCGAAATTTGTACGGCAACAAAAAGAACCGCAGCGCCATCTACGACGAACTAACAACGAAATCCTGCATCGCGCAAGCAAAGTTCTCCGTGCGATTTGAATATATACAGCAGTCCGAATATTAAGTATGGGGCAGTTGCCCACCAGACACAATAACCGTCTGGCAAGAGGATCCTCCCCATTTCAGTGGAGGTATGCGGGACTTTACTCTCTGTACCGCATACAGGTGGTTAGTGACCCTGACTGCTAAGCCGGAGGTCGTGGGTTCGATTCCCACCCAGGACAAATCTTTGTGTGATGAGCATGATCATTTGTTCTGTGTCTGGGTGTAATTTGTGTATAATATGTATGTATACAGAAATATATAAGTATGTTTATCAGTTGTCTGGTTGCCATAGCACAGGCTCTGCCTACTTTGGGTCCGGATGACCGTGTGTGAGTTGTCCCAGGTTATATTATATTATTATTATATTATACCTCTATAATACTATGAACTATTTTAAGACATGCTCTAACTGTGTACTAAGATAACATACCGATAGAGTTTTGTTTCTTTAGCTCGTTGCTCAATAATACATGGGGAGATATTCGAGGTTAAGAGACGCTTAGCGAGGTCGGTCCGTGGATGGGCGACCATCCAGTACATACCGACTTTCGTTCGTATCTCGAAGAGCACGTTAAGCCGTTGGTTCAGGCTGTCCTTTGCTGATCTATGACACAATCGTTACGGGTAGTGAGAAGCCAGAAAAACTGACACAAGTCTTGCCAAGGAGTTTTGTGATGCCCAGTTACCAAGTTGTGGAGGCAGTTCCTCCATGTGAAATACTAGTACTCAGCTGCATTCCTTTAGACTGGAAGCCGAACCCAATATTTCTTTTAATTTTTTTTTAATTACATAATATAAAATACTAAAATTGAAACGTAAATTTAACAATTATGTAATTAACGGCGTTATTCACAGAAAACAAGAAAAATATTAATAACACGCTTCTTTAATTCAAATAAATTTAATGAACTACCATAAAATGAGATAAGTTATATTAAGTTGAAAACAAATAAATTTCAATAACCGTCCCGCATGACGAGAACCTCGTGAAAGCCGAGAAAGATAAGCAAATCAAATATATTGACTTGGCTCGTGACGTTGTCGACATGTGGGATGTGGACTCAGCAATCATTGTACCGATAGTCGTGTCAGTCACGAGCCTGGAAGCTTTCGTTAGGCAGCTGGATCAAGGGCCTGATTCAGAAAGCAGTACTTCTGGACACGGCTTTCAATACTGTATTGTTAGGAGGTTCCTCTCTCTGGAGCCCTGACCGCCGGTTGCTTGGAGCCTGTTCCCAAAACCGGTGGGCTACTATTTTTATAATTTATATTGAAATATTTAAAAATATAATTGTATGTAAGTTTAAATGAATACACGGAATAGAATCAAATAAGTAACAATCAAAAATAAATCAAATAATCACAATTATATAAAATCATAAAAATTGCCATAATAAAATCAAATAAAAATAGAAAACAACAATAAAAATAAGACAATCATAAAATCAAATAATAATATAGTTGGATTACCACATACCCCCGCGGCGTTCGCTACCGCTCTTTATAGCGAATTTCGAGTAGATCTGAACAGGCCTTAGGCACTCTCATCGCTGTCAGAATGTCAGTCTGTCCACAGCCACAGATTGCGATACTTATGTTCTGTATGGTGTCGGACGTAAAAGAATAGCACCATACTTTCCGTGGGTATCAAGAGGCGACTAAGGTACTCACCAGAGAATGGGCAGCAGCATTCTCTGTGCATTGCAACAGCTACACTGCGATCGCCGACCCGCCTGCCAAGCGTGGCGATTATGGCCAACACCCCTTTGAGGAGGCCTATGTTCAGCAGTGGACGTCTTCCGGCTGATATCATGATGATATGATGAACTACTTATGTAACTGATTCATAAACACAAAAAGTTAATCCTATGAACCAGAGTAAACTACAACTACAGTTAGTTTATACACCCCCATAACATGAAAACTTGTTAAAATTAATGGCCGACTCAAATGAAAGTTGGTCACGTTATTCAGGAAAATGTTGAAACATTAAAACTGTTTGTTCGTCTATTTGTACAATGTTTTATGTAACTGTTTAGTTGGTGTTACTGTCGGTCTGTGAAGTTTAATAAACGTGCGGAATAAGCTTAATTTGTTACTCGGACACTCACTTGTAACCGAACATCGATCGTTCGCTGTTTTTAAATTTGTCAATCTGAACAACGAACAGAGCCAAACATCGCTACGAACATTTTCACGATCATTCTAGCGAACGTTCTAGTAAATGCTCGTAAAAAAATGTATTCTTCACGAAGATTTCAAACAATAATAACAAATTTATTGTCGTTCACTAGAACGCTCGCAAGAACGTACGCTAAAACGCTCCTGTTTATTTTAAACAAAAGCACATTCGCTAGATTGCCAGACTTGAGCATACGCTTGTAAACAAGTGCTCAAGTCTATCGGCGGCTTTAAAGTAGCCTATAACGCGGCTTTAAATGTGCCTATAACGCGGCTTCAGTTGCTTATAACGCGAATTTAAAGTTGCCTATAACGCGGCTTTAAAGTTGCCTATTACGCGGATTTAAAGTTGCCTATAACGCGACTTTAATGTTGCCTATAACGCGGTTTTTAAGTTGCCTTGGTTAAAAAGCCTAAAAAAAACTCGCATTTGTAATATTAGTTCGGATAATAGTTCCTTTGATCAAACGATTGTAAAATAAATTGTCGCGCAGCCTGTCTGTTAGCGGAGATAGAAGCGACAATACTGTGCGACAGCGATGCGACAATACCTTTTCAGAAAAAAAATTGTTCCATTGTAATTGAATAGAACAATTTCTATAAATAAAAAAACCACGTCACATTGTCGTGTCGTGCTTGCCTTCGGGAGCTTTTATCCAATTTGTGGTAAAAAAAATATTTTTGTATAATTTTATTAACAATTTTAATTTTGTTTATGATTCGTTAGTTTATCTTATTCTCGTTTGTGTTTTTAAAATTCAGTTTCTGGGACACACAGCCTTTTTCTAGGATGTAGATAGTCGTACTTACTGATTTTTTTATCAGCATTATCCCAGCGGTGGAAGTTTTTCGGCTGAAATGATAACCAAGCTCATAGCGTTATTCCAAATTCTGACAGTTCATCAAGGTGTTAGTTAAAAATTTATAAAAAACAGATGAATTGAGAACCTCCTCCTTTTTTGAAATTGGTTAAAAACCGACGGACACGGAAAAACGTGGCGAAGAACTGACTTAAATTAAAATACCAAGAATGTTAGAAAGGCAACGAAAAAAACAAGCAAACCCGAGTTCTTTTATACGTTTTCGTTAATAAAAGTTTATGCGTCCTGGCTTGTTACGAATTAATTGATCTGAAGAGCTAATTATTACCAGCATGAGTAATGGGGGCTGTTATCGGGGTTATTTTTACTTTCATTCATGTTGTTTTCCGTAGAAAAAGTGTTTTTAATTATTTTTCTAAGAATACTTGTTATTGATTCTTGTCATTAAAAGAGGAGCTCGTGGCTAAATAATGACAGCCACACGGGTCGATTTTTAAGGTTAAGCAACGCTTGCCGAGGTTGTTCTGTGGATGGGATATCTTAACATACCGAGACTCTTCCGTGCCTCGGAAATCACGTTAAGCCGTAGGTCCCGGCTGTTATTTGTAGATCTTTGGCTGTCGTAACGGATAGTCAGAAGCCAGAAAATCTGGCACCAGTCTTACCAAGGAGTACCGTGTTTCCCTTTTAATGGGTTGTGGAGGTCTGGTAGGTGGACGTGAAATACTGGTATTCAGCTGAATCCGGTTTGACTGGAAGTCGACCCCAATATAATTGGGAAAAGGCTAGGCCACCACCACTTGTTATTAAGCCAAGAGCTTAACTAAGTTAGCTTGCAAAGCCCGTAAGTTACTGAAGTATACATACGTAAATTTTTCTACTTAGAATCTAGACAAAGTGACTACAATGTTTTGAATTGACCACGAGATATTTTGGTAAAGTCTGATAATCAAGATAAGATAAGATAAGATAAGATAAGATAAATTTTATTTGTCCAAAACACGTGTAGACTTAAAATCAGTTCGAATGATTACAGAAAAGAAAAAAAATCAACATGTTTTGCCTAGAAAGGCCATTTTTATTATATAGATTATTGCCTACAAAAATACAATAATAATAAAAATTCACGATATAAAAATCATTCACAATACAAGCTCTCTCTCTCTTCATTGGTATGCAACTGACATTAGGGTGGGCTTATTCTCGGGTTACGAATCGTATTGAAGTATTGCTTATTTGACGTATTTTAGGCCGGAATTAGGTAGGAACTAGGTGACATTCATTGTGCCATTTTTGGATTCCGAATTTGACGTATTTGGTACCTATTCTGCAATTGGCATTCACCACAGTGAGGTACGCTCATTTTTTTTTATTGGATTCCATTCTTCACTTCGCTGATGGTTTGTCTGTCTGTCAAAACTCTTTTTCTAAGGAACGCGTGGAGGTATCAATCTAAAATTAATATCAAATACGCATCTTTACGGCCCCTTGGAGCTCTGCCCTTGCAGTTCTGAATAAATCAAGTTTCGAAAACGAAAACGCATCAAAAATAAGGAGTCCTTCCGCCTGACGCAGGTACTCACCGAACACGGCTGTTTCGGGAGGTACCTGTTTCGGATACGGTGGAGATCTGCCCTGCTTGGGCTGAGCACCGCCGTGTCCTCGTCGAGGCGATCAGCGGCGGCGACCTCTCGCGTCCGGCCCTGGTTGAATCCATGGTCACCTCCTTCTGCGAAACAGTAATGCTAGCAAAGGAAGAGGCGGGCCGCGCGAGGGAAAGGCAAGGCCTTCGCCCCAACAGGAGAAGACGCCCCGGGCGTCGGGAGTCACAGGGTGCGAGCATTGGGTGTCTCGCCATCCGATCACCACCAGGCCCGGGTCGATGGCGCGTTGTGTTTCACGCGCGCCTCAAAGAGATGTCAGCATAGAAGACGGGGCCCGCTAGGGCCAGAGCCTGCCAGGGTTGCGGAATTTGTTCGAAAGAGTCACCGCGGCCCTGGAACGCAAAGGGCTTTAGAAGGAACACGGATGGGTTTTAGTCAGTAAGAGTCTGACACGCCCTTCCGCTCCACCCAGAGCGGAAGAAGTCATTTGATGATTTCCATCCTTAAAAAAAAAAAAACAAAGATAAGGAGTGGGGGCTTGTAACGTCACTTTCCAGTGTACTGGCAATTGACGTCACACGAGTTTTCAACGCACTGTATCGTCTTCATTTTTTGTTTCCATGACAAAAGAAAAAATACGTGTCGAAAATTTTTTGGAAATCTATCTGACGGACTTATTCGTTTTTCTTTTGTGTTTTTGTATTCTGCATGATTTAATGATCGTTTCTTATTCCAACAAAAATAGACATTTGCCCTTTAATAAAACAGTCACAGGGACATTTTAAAAACTTAACTACATCCTTCTTTAATAACTCACAATATTTTATGCCCTTAATGAGCAAAAATGCTCGCTTAATCAAGGTCTTACTCTCCATACCTATTACTTGAACCGACTGTCAGTGCATAAAACCCGTTTATTTTTAATATCACACAGACATACCAACATTCCCGTTTAATATAAATATACAGGTGGATGTTTATGATGATGGATGTAACCATTGGTAGATACGGAAAACGTTCAGAGACAAAACAGGTTTGAGTAATCGCTTAGAGAACTTTTCATCACTTTGTGCCTTTTCTAGTACCTACTATAACCGCAAATAGCGCAAAAAGTGTTCTGTATGGTGTCGGACGTAAAAGAATAGCACCATCCCATCACTTACCGTAGGTGTCGTAAGAGGCGACTAAGAAGTCACCAGAGAATGGGCAGTTCTCTGTGCATTGCGACAGCTACACTGCGATCAGCTACACTGAGCCGCGCGAATACACTGGATGCGAGACGTAGCGCGTGTAGAAGCGTTATCCAAGTCCTACTCGAGCGGCCTGTGGGTATGATATACGATACGTCCTGCGAGTACAATACAACAATGCCTTCAGGAAGCTCGTACGACGCCATCATGCGTAAGAAAGCGGCTTCCTTACTGCAGCGCTTGCGTAACCCTCGGAACAGCATACAACCCTCAGCAGCTAAAAATGATTGTTGACAGACCTGACGTACCTACTTATAACACTAATATAGCATATAAGCACAATTTATTACTAACTCATTACTAACAACTTATTGGATAGGTAATATGTCTGAAATAAAGTTTTTTTTTTTAATGACCGGTCGATAGCCGATACTCTGGGAAAACATATGTCTAGCAGACGCCTTTCAGCTGAAATGATGATGATGATGAGTAGAACGTAAGAACGTTTTTCTATAGGCACAACGGTTAAGAACGATACCAATAACGTTCTTTTTAAAAAACCAGCCTGCATAAATGTGTAAACGTTCTCTTTCACACGATTCCATAATTATACGTTTAAAAATCGAACAGAAGCAACGATTATTATCATACAGGAGTCCAATGGTTCTTAATTCAATCTTTGTTAAAACGGTACCACCCACCAATAAACAAGAAAGACGTAAGTAACAATTAAACTTTACAAGCGAAACCCGCCCCTGCTGCAAATAAAATATTCAAAAAAAGAGCGAAAATTGAATGGTTTGTTTTGTAAGTACAAGAATTCTTGACATTTGCGTCGGTGCAGCCTTATTTTTCGCTTTGTCTTAAGCGACAGAATTGAGCTGACCGATTCCAAAACTTGGTGCTCAATTATAGAGCATATTTTCGCTTGTTTTCAGGGCGTTTATTTATTGTTTCTTTGGGTCATAATACCACCCATTTTCTCGTCAATGAACAGGCGCCAGTAACCAGTTTGACCAGTCGTGCGCACTTAACTTTGATTCGAAAATGTTGGAAGCGCAACTTACTACGTAGAAAAATGATTGGTATAAGATAGTTTATGCAGCAGCCTACTTCTCTGGTTTAATTTAATTTGTATTTAATTTCTGGATTAATTAATAATTTTAGTTTTGGTATACTGTTCCGATCCGTTATTGTAGTTTGTTTTGCCCTATCAAAAAATTTCTACGCATATGCATACTTAAAACCTAATATTATAATGCGAAAGTGAATGTGTTTGTGTTTGTTTGTTACACTTGTACGCCTAAATCACTATCGCCAATTTTGATGAATTTGAATCAGAGATAGATTGAACCGAAGACGGTTATATGCTACTTTTTTTCGAAAATAAATCTTGAATGCGAGCGGAGCCGCGGGCACCAGCTAGTTACGTTATAAAACATATCATACATCATTAAATTCTCCCTATAAAATATAAAACAAGCAAAACATGGGCATGTAAACACCAATAACAGGAGTACAAACATAAACTAAACATGGAACAATAAAAAACATAAAAAAAACAGAAATCATAATGTCAAAACCACAAACCAGCGATCGTAGCACAAATTGGTAAAATATTCCAAATAACCATCCCGGTTATAGAGAGGTTCCAATCTTTTATCATCTTCCCACATTTCCGGGACACGGGATCGCTCTACGATATTTATATACAGGCTTATAAATGTCGCGGGATAATTGAAAAAAATATTTATTTTGCGAAAGTTCTAGGTTTTTTGGCAAAACGGATGTTACGTAGTTGTTGCAAAGAATCTTGTTAGCTTAGGACAATTTGAAGTTTACATGTTGATTGGCTAATTTGAGTGTAAATTCATAAGATCTGTATAATGCGTTATTAAATCAACTGCAAGAAATTTAAGGAGTTGTTCATTTTTTTTTTTAAATAAAAATAATCTCGAAAATATATTTTGCATAATACAATCCGTTGCAAAGATATGCAATATTTTCACTACGCACAAATAGGTACGTTAATAGCACATAAAAATATTTTGCTAAATGATTTCTAAGTGTGAAAAAATAACATGGCTCAATTTTCTTTTTTTTTGATACTTTGTTTAGATGATACCGAAGCATTTACACGAAATTCTTGCAGTTGATTTTTTAACACCTTATATTATTGGATACATCTGGTTGGTCAGAACATAGCTCGAATTTTTCAGATATTAACCAATCAGCGTATCCAGTGCATAACTCACATATCAGTAATTACAAATTAATTATTGTTCTTCGCTAATAACCTAATCTAAGCTGTTTTTTTAATTCTCGCCCGTCATACGTCAAAATTATTTTCAAGTTTCAAATAATCCAGTCTTTCGCAAAAATCCCAGGATTTTCGGAGAAAAACGAATTTTCAAATATCCTGCAACATTTACAAGCTTATAAACAACCCTGATATATATTTTTTTGCTGTTCGCATTTGGCCCGAAGCGGGGAAGGCGAAGACCATGTTTTTTGCAAAGTAAAGTTTAAGAACGTCGTCGGAACGTTTTTCGTCTTATTTTTAGGTTTACTGTACAAAAGTTTACTGTTATTCTTTGTTTTAGCGATGAACTTTACTTAAAATAATCTTATTAAGAGAGATAAGCCTTAAAGATTATTGTACTGACATAATCTCTTTGTAATTCTGCTACTTAAAACTTTTATGCAATGGGTACCGCCATGATTAAATTATTAATTATATTATAAGCAGAGATGTTCCGATGGTGGATTATTTATTTACTTTTAAAAATAGATACTTACTTTAAATAAAAAACATAAAATCTTTAGACCTAAATACGAGATGTTAAGGGACGAATAATTATAAAACTAAATAAAGATGAGTACTTTGGTGACTTGAAATAAGTTTTCGATCAAATATTGTTTCGTATAAGATTTATTGAAAAATAAAATTAAAAACTAATTAAGTCAACACAGCCCGCAACTCGTCTAAAAAGGCAACATGATATTAGATCAATCGCAATTCTCCTTACCCCCAACATTTATATCAAACTAGCTTTTGCTCACGCTTTCATACGCGAATATCCCTTATAGCCTATAGCATTCCTCATGAATGTAGCTACAAATAAAAAAAAACAAACAACACAGCTTTATTATCTATTCTTAATATAAAAGAGCAGAAGAGTTTGTTTGTTTGAACGCGCTAATCTCTAGAAGTACCAGTCGGATTTTTAAAATTCATTTTGTATATGATAATTGCCACTTTCATGGGGAATGTTATATGCTATATGGGAACGGGAAAAAACGGGATATGCGCGTATAAAATCGCGGGCAAAAGCTATTATAATTCTTTAAATAGCTTTTCGTTGAGATGAAATTGCGACTAGATTATCAACGTACAAGGGATTTTAAAAAAAAACCTTGGAATACTACTGAATACTGTGCTAATTTATCAGAGACTTCAATCTACTCACTTCAAAATCAATCACCACTTCTTATCCACGCCACCGAATCCTTGTCAATTCTTTCCTCCGACCATGTCGGCTCACTTCAACCCCGCGTTAATGGTATCAGTTTGATCACATCAAAACATCTGCCTCACCTCAATAATTAACGTATTAATAAAGAGACCGGACCGATCTTAAATGCGGCCATCTTGTGCGGGGAAGATTTATTGTACAAGTAATGTCGTAATACCTTTCAGGTGGCGATTATTGGTTTATCGAAATGTGTTTAAGCAGTATCTTTTGAGTAACATTGAAATAAGCTCTACGAGTTGTGTGTGATTGAATGTCACTTCTGTGTTTTATCAAGGTAGGTAGGTATTATTAAATTCTGTGTATACAGGTGTCCCGCAGCTCATCGTCGAGAGGTCTGGTAAAATAAGAAAAAACATCTGTTTCTTAATTAAGAGATAATAGGCATATTTTTGAAAATGCTAAGAATCATTTCCATACATCACATCTTTGGGTAGGTACTTACTTGTGAGGAATTATCGTAAAATAACAGTGTTTTTTAGTCATGCAATTTATGTAATTCTTTGTAGGAACTTGTGGCTCAATATTTACAGCCGCACAGTTCGATCTTAAAGCAAAGCTTGCCGGGGTCGGTCGGTGAATGAGTGATCAACATATCTACCGAGATTCCTCCGTGCCTCGGAGAGCATGATAAGTCGTTGGTCCCGGCTATCATTTGTAGATCTTTGACAATCGTTACGGGTAGTCAGAAGTTAAGATTTCTAAGGGATTCGCGTTACCCAGTTACTGTCTGTTGTGGAGTTCAGAAAGGTACTATTGGTGCAACATAATTAAGAAAAGTCGTATGTCTATCAGCGGGCTGTATTTCAAGAACCGTAATTGGTAGACAGTAGAATTTTTCTATCGCTTTATAATTTTATTTTTTTTATTATTTAGGTATTGACTGGTTGATTGGTCATCCAGTAAACTTTTTTTTTCGGTTCGGGTACGGAACCCTTCGTGTGGAGTCCGACTCGCACTTGTCCGGTTTTTTTTGCAAGTGCAATTATAAGGAGTTTTTTTAAATAACCTTCACGATATGCGATCAAGTAGTAATCATTGCTGTGTTTAGATCTGAGTTAGTTTGCAAGTCACTTGCATTACATTCTTAGTCTTATTGAAAAAAATGCAAATGCCCACAACATTGTTTTGACATGAGACAAAACTGGGTTACCCACTGTTCATTAAATACGAAGTAAAATAGTCATTTACGGAACAAAAATTAGACAGCATGAACGAAAAACCTTTAAAACGGGAGCTCTTTGAAGTCTTAATCTCGCTTGTCTGTAACACCTCCAGTAAAAGCTGATTCTACTTTATTAAAACCCTTTCGATAGGTCCCTTTTCCTTTAAAAGGCAACACTGGAATTATTTGTCAAGTGACTACGCTTTGCAGCACTAGCTGTCGCAAATCTCATTTTAAATTTTCTTAAATTGCGCCCCCCTACTCAGGTTTGTCATTACAATCTTGATTCCTTTGTAGAAAAAGGATAGTGCTATTCGTCCGGTATAGCTCCGTTTCTTTTTCACAATGAAATCATGATGGCATTGGCAGTAAGGGGACAGGTCTGTGGATCAGACAGTAGTTCTTATCCTCTCTGGTGTCGGCAGCTCATACCATGGTAAAATGCTCAGTTTAAACATGCTATTTAGCGTTGTGGATGCGAGGCCGATAGCCCGAAGTACAACGAGCGGGGGGCGAAACTAAAAACTCAAAACTGCATACGTATTTAGTTTTTTTACTCGAGACTGAGAAAGGAGAACGAATAAGACGAAAGTATCAATACCACTATTAAAATGATTCTTATATCTAGGTTGCGGTACTCCTGCAATTGCGAACTCCTGGAATTCTACTGCCTGTATGCATAGTGAAAGTATTCACAAAACGTTTTGTACGTAGTTTTATTTTTTAAGCTATAAATAAGATCTCCATGTCACCGGAAAATGGCAATCTCCGTAAGATTATAAAACAACTTGAGAGATTGTAAATTGCTAAATTGTCAACTGAACATTTGGAATACTTTTTTACGCATCAAAATTTCGCCGGTCCGAGAAATTGTGGACTGACACAAACTGGCGACCAGTCAGCTCTCTGGTCTACAATTTATCTGTTTTGGTGTGATAGTTAAATTGCAAACTTGGTCCCTCATTGGTCTTTGTTGGTATGAGCTCCTATCTGAACAGACCAATGAGAGCTTTGTTTCCAGGTTTACTATCACACGACAACGGATAAAATGTAGACTCGTGCTCTGATTGGTCGCTATTTTATGTTTAACGAAACCGTTGGAAAACGTTCAAAAAACTTTAAACACAATCACCAAAGATCAATAAAAAATCACAGAAACGCCACCAAATACTGCCTACGAAACTTAATAAGCATTACTCCCAATATAAATGCGAACCTTTTACGTATTCAGATATGGAAATATAAAAAAGCAAAGTCGGTCAATGGTAAAGGAAAAAACTAATATAAAATGGATGTTAGGCCGTTCAAAGGGAGTCAAGTAAAGTAAATCTTGGAATGAATGACTTCTACACACCTTTAGTAATATACGGGGCAGAGGTAAATCAACTTTGATGTACAGGCTGCTGTTTAAATGGCCTATTATAGGAAAATAGGATGATTTAGTGAAGTAGATCTGTGTTTGGCGGGTAGATAAGTAATAAGTCAATAACAATCACATGGTTGGAACTTCAAGGTGAAGCAACGCTTGCTGAGGTCGGGATACAGATTACATAACGACACTTCTCCGTACCTCAAACAGCAAGTTAAGCCTTAGGTCCCAGCTCCTGTCAGTTGTAGATCTTAGACTGTCGGCACGGATAGTCAGCAGCTAGAAATATCAGGCTTGCCAAGGGGTATCCTGTTACCCAGCAAAGAGGTAATGGAGGCCAGATAGAAAGCCGCTCCATGTTAAACATTGTCATTCAGCTGCATCCGCTTAGACGCACGTTTGCTGATTGACAATTTTAGTCTTGCATACGCTAGTTTATCTTTACTTACTTAATCTATACTAATATTATAAAGAGGTAAAGTTGTGAGTTTGTGAGATTGTAAGGGGTAATCTCTGGATCTACTGAACCGATTTTGATGATTGATTTTTTTATGATAGCCACATTCATAAGGAATGCTGTAGGCTGTGTGGGAACGGGGAATTTCAACGGGAACGGGAAAAAACGGGATATGCGCGTACGAAGTCACGGGCAAATGCTAATAATATATTTATACTATTAATTGATCATCTACAATCATGTTAGCTCTGACATTGAAAAGCTCAGCCTAGTTACAAGCTTAGCTTAGCCCTAAACTCGTGTAAGTCCCTTGAAAACCACAAACATATTCTTCATTTCTCCATTCTTCTCCAAACTTCACCAGATATTAACCTCCACCCTGTATATCAGTAGTAAGTCTCTATTGACGTATGTATACCTAAGTTAAGTCGCTGCGTCGCGGCCTAGAATTTATTTGAATAGAAAATTGTGGTTTGTGCGTTGACTAATGGTTATCTGGATCGGATCACGTAATATTTTTGGCGTTAAGATGAACCATAGGAAACTTTGCTGTATGAAACTAGAAGATACGTTTTTTATTCAAGGAGTTTTAATTATTTCTTGGATACAGTTAGTTAAAATAGTTATAGGCTTCTATGGTGTCACTATTGGATACCATAATTAAAATTGTCAGTAAACCCTCTTTCTGATACTTAGCTAAGTTAGTAATAAAGTATGTATCCCATTATTATTTTGTAAGCTTGAAAATAATAACACTGCCGTACCATTGGCAGCAAAGTGCAGGTAGATATCGATATAGTGTTACGATACAACATATAAAGTACAAAGATGATCACCTTTGCCAACTCACACAAATATTCTCCCTTTCTCCATTCTTCTCCAAACTTCACCAGGTATTAACCTCCACCCTGTATATCAGTAGTAAGTCAGTTAAGTAGCTGGGTCGCGGCCTAGAATTTATTTGAATAGTAAAATGTGGTTTGTACGTTGACTAATGGTTATCCGGATCGAGTCACGTAATATTTTTTGGCGTTAAGATGGACTAACTAGAGGGAACTTCGTTGTGTGTAGATAGAAGATACCTATTTTGTTTAAGATATTTTTTCTTTCTTTCTTGGTTATGACTAGTTTAGAAAGTCTTTTATGGTCTGATTGTTGGGTGTTATCATCAAAATTTTTATATTATCCTTTTCATGACTCGTGGCTAAATAATAAAACACGCACGATTGCGCCGTGGAAAATCATACGTGCTTGCCATTGTCCGCAAATACCGTTATTACTGATAATACCACCGTTGTACACTATTTATATATGTATAGGTACACACTACCTTCTGCCCGCGACTTCGTACGCGCATATCCCGTTTTTTCCCGTTCCCGTAGGAATTTAGGGAAACCCTCTCTAAGTGCTCCTCTACGAAATGTAGGGAAGCTACATTCTTAACACGTTCACGGACACAAGACGATTAAAAAAAATTGTAATAAGACACTTCGAAATCCCATACATTTTTTCATGACGGCTGAAGACGCAATGTCACCTATGCCATACTTCTACACATGTGCTGTGACAAACTCGTTCATGGACGTCAACGTCTGCAGACGAAACGTCACGCTTTGACTTGAAGTACATATGTGCTATGACGATACCGGCTACAGACGACAACGTTTGCGGACGGGCCGTCACGCTTCATACTACAAAACATGTGTATTGTGACAGGAAACTGGTTGTAGCCGCTCCGATTGCGATGCGCATGACCTCCTCGTACCGTGACACCGGGCGACTGCGCGAACGAACGTGTTCGGAAATCGGCCGGCTGCCGACGACATGTCACAACACGCATTTCGATGTGTGCGCCAACACACACATACAGACCTTCCTAAAACTTGACATAAAATCTTTTGCTGTGACACTAGGAAGATAAAATATTTCGTGTTGTGACACAGGGTCACGTGCTCCCTTATGCTGCTTAGTAAATCGGTCGTCTGCTGACGGGACGTCAGTTTCAAAGCATCAAATCTTGCCGTCTACAGACGGTGTGTCATATCAAAATTAATTCTTTCAACGTCCTCAGACGGACTGTCCGTGAACGTGTTAAGTTCAGCTTTATGCGACCATTACTTCGGCTGTGCGTTGTCTGTCAGTCACTCAGTCAGTCAGTAACGGAAGAATTTTATATAATACTAATGGTCCCTACAGACGTTGTCCTGTCCGAACGTTTGCTTTGTGTCTGACGATTATAGAAATCGATTGCAGCGCCACCTACCGGGTCCAAATGTGAATCTAAACCATTCTCGAATCCCCTGGCTGGCTGGCTGGATCAACATCGGTTCATCGTCTCAGCATCAGCTCTCTGGTCTACCATTTATCTGTTTTGGTGTGATAGTAAAATTGAAAACTTGGTAATTCATTGGTAACTCATCTTTGTTTCCAAGTTTACTATCACACGAATACAGATAACTTGTAGACTTATGCTCTGATCGGTCGCCATTTTATTATAATCCACAATTTCTCGGAATGACTTCGAGATATTATAGACTATCAAATTTTGATGCGTAAAAAAGTATTCCAAATGCTGACTTGACAATTTATCGAGAGTTTACAATCTCTCAAGTTATTTTATAATCTTACGGAGTTTGCAATTTTCCGGTGACATCACTAACAGTTATCATGAGAGTAATACTTACCATTCTATATTCTTACAATAATAGATTCAATGTACCGTGCATAGAATCTATATATTTTATTAGCTACCCAGAAATTGGCACAAATCCGAATTGGGGCGGTTTGAATAATATCGTGTATGTGCAAGGCAAGTAGTGTTTATTTATCTTTATGTGTTTGCTGATCCATATAATATCTGTGGAGTAATTTATAAGATTAGATTTATTAGGAAATACGTACCTAAATGGCTATTGAAAAAAAATAACCGACAACCAAATAAAAAGACTATTAAGTATAAAATAACTTTAATTTCGGAAGTCGGTGTTTTTGGTTGTTTCTACGTTTTTAACAACGGCTTCCGAAATTAAAGTTATTTTATATTTTGTTGTGTTTTTGTTATTTGAAAGTTGGTTGTATATTTTGTCAAAAAACAATTTTTTTTTAGTGGCACATAACAACACTGTAAAGTCACAAGAAAACAAAATACGATTTTTCTCCAGCTACTTTGATTTACCAAACTACTGAACCGATTTTGATGAAATTTCTATGGGGCCAATCGGAAAGTAAAATCTTTTACATTCTAAAATATTATTTTAAATCGGTTCAACAAACTTATAATCTACTGCACACAAAGTGACGGCGTCGTCGTGTTACGCTTCGAGGCGTCGCGTAGCCGGCGGAAACGCCGATACAGCACACCATTCAGCCAAAACTCTTCCTTGAGGAAGGTCACCTAATGATCAGTTGAAACGTGCACCACAAACAACTTGAAATTGGTGTTATGGCGCGCCTCCAACTGCTCCACCCTCAAGGTCCAGTTGGTCTTCACCCGTATGTACTCTACGATGTGCTCACTTGCTCAGTTTTCGTAGAGTGGTGCATACGGGACACGTACAGAGGCCTTAGTGCGAGTTTTTCAACGCACTCGATCGCGTTAACGTAAACGTTCGCTTATGTCAAATTGTATGGAAAAAAATCTGGGTTTTCGTGAGTCCCCAGACGGCGCTTATTCAGTTTCAATACAAATTGACGTCTACGCTAACGCAATCGAGAACGTTAAAAAACGCGCACTAAGGCCACAGCTCACACGCACACAGTATTACACACGAAGCGACTTTTATCTGGCCTCCATACACAAGCCTAGTCATTGGATAACAGCAATCCTTGATATCCCTTGATTATACATATTTCCCTCGAGCTTCTTCTTGAGCTACGCTCCAGTGGACTCACCAGTATTAGTATGTACTAAGTTAGCAGATTATCTCCAACTAAAGCTTAATAATATTAGTTTAGATAAACATTTAAATCTCCAAACTTATGGCAGTGGGCATTGCTCTTGCTCTCAGAACAGATGGACGCAGCGATGGAATGCTTCCCACAAAGTGAGATGATTAGGTACCTGATGGAGGCCCCCGGGAATCTACAGGATGCGTGATGCACAAGGCCGGTCGATGTGGTGACACTCGAGCGAGGCCTGTGCCCAACATTGAAATGGTAAATGATATGTATGTATTTTGCAAGTAGGTTAAACATAACACCTTTGCACGTCAATTTTTTTTAGTCATTTTAAGCTAGATGAGGCTGGTGTTTCCTAGCTGACTACCCTGAGGAGAAATACCGAAACAAACTCAGAGGTCAGTCTCTTTTAAAGTCCATACAATCCGTACTGGTCAAATCAAATCTGAGGTGGCCTTTTGAGGAAAGTGCCAAACAGATTTGAGTGGACCTGTCCAGACAGTGTAAGCATTTGACAGTTATCGTGTAGCTCAAACTTAAAACTTTAAGGAGCTCAACGATTTGACAAACAATACCAAAGTAAGGACATTTGAGTAGGCCGCATAAATTGAGAATTTTCGAAATGACGATAATGGGAAAAACTTAGATTACAAAACTGCGAACCTATATTAGCAAACTAATGAAATCGAAAAGAATTGTTACCAAAACATAACCCCTGCAGTTATATTTCTAATTGATTTAAAACAAAACTGCAGCTGACATTTTTTCTCCCCACCAAATTGTTTTGACTTAACGAAGATACGACATTGAAAGTAAATTATTAACAAAATGGTTCCGTCGTAAAAACCCTTCGAACGTTAAAGCGGCGACTTTTGAATTTAATTCATTGTATTTATTAGTTCTGTTGCGAGATTGATTGTTGTTTATTTTAGGAATGTTTGTATGTTTCTGGTGAACTGGATTTCAAAAATTAATAGTTTGGTTGCAAGCGTCCCCAAAATGTCTTGTTATAGTAATATCTGTAAGTATATTTGTCCTTTTTATAGAAGACGCCCTGGTCGTCGGGAGTCGCAGGGCGATCCCCGGCCACCGTAGGCGCGGGCCTGCGGACGGCAAGCGTTGGGTGGATCGCTGTCCGGTCACAACGAGGCCCGGGTCGATGGTGTGTTGTGTTCCACGCACGCCTCAAAGAGATGACAGCATAGGAGACGGGGCCCGCTAGGGCCAGAGACTGCCAGGGTTACGGAATTTGTTCGAAAGAGTCACCGCGGCCCTGGGAACACAAAGGAATTTAGATGGAACGAGAATAATAAACACGCCCTTCCGCTCCACCCAGAGCGGAAGAAGTCATTTGATGATTTCCCATCCTTAAAAAAAGGGTACTTTGTCCTGCTCGCTTGTAAGCTACTATCCCGCTGATACCATAACAACTTAAACATGGCTGAGACCAGACTGATCGTCCTATTACCCCTGTGTCAGCGGTGCGGACATGCAATATGAACAGCAGTGCAATTCTGTAAACTTCACACCGAGTAAGCTTAGATGAAGTGAACATGAAGTGAGCTGTCAATCCCAAACAAGATGGAATGACAGTTCACTTCATGCTCACTACACCTAAGTTTACACGGTGAGATGTTGACAGAGTAGACCGGCTGTAAACTTAGTGCACCAGCTTATACTGGTGGATTGAGCATGAAATGAACTGTAATTTCGTCTAGTTTGTATGGATTGATAGCTTACTTCATGTTCACTTACATATGCTTACAAAGAGAGATGTATACAGAATCGCACCGTAGATCATTTATTTCATCACTACTGACACTACTCAAATTCTCGAAACAGTGAAGCTAACGGAACAGAAGGCCTTTTCTGAAATATATTGAGGTCGGCTTCCAGTGTAACCGGATGCAGGTAAGCACCAGTATTTTACACGGAACGACTGCCTATCTGACCTGTACAACCCAGTAACTGGGTAACACGATACCCAGGACTGGTGTTAGCTTTTCTGGCTTCTGACGATCCGTTACAACTGTCAAAGATCTACAAATCACAGCTGGGACCAACGCCTTAACGTGTTTTCCGAGCCACGGTGAAATCTCGCTATGTTAAGATGGTCACCCATCCACAGACCGACCTCGGTAAGCGACGCCTAACCTCGAAGATCATCGCTTGCGGCTGTTATTATTTAGCCAGAACAATGCTATGTATGCTAGAAGTCAAACGGAAATAATCTTTCTCATAACATGTCCATAACCAATCCATTACGTGTAAGGGATGTCCTATTCATCGGACAGTAACATTATTTCCGTCACATTTAGCCCACAAAGCCTCTGTATCTTAGATCAGGGAATTATTCATACAACTAAGATGAAAGAATACTAATTTACACGACACACTACAAAGGAGAAACAACCATAACTTCTTACAAACAAGGTGTAATATGAGTTGTAATGTTGCCAAAAGGAAATCCACAAAAACTTTTCGAACTATGTGTGTGGTCCTTAACGATGTTGATACACTGGCGTGCAAAAAATGCGCGCAATTTTCTTGAATATTTGTTAGCGTTTAGTAATATGTGTGGCATTTGGTTTCATCGCCAGTGTAGTTGATGCAAAGATTATGGATACAGTGTGGGGAATTTTAATTGATCAATGCGGTGTAGGGATATCATGTATCGTGGAAGCCGAGTAGAAACCACGTTTAAATTGCGCATTATTACATTGTTTAACTTTTTGAAGGGGCTATGCTGCAAGGATATTTTTTTTTAGTATTGATTTTGATTATTTATTTATATCTAATAATATATATATATCTTGGGACAACTCACACACGGTCATCCGATCCCAAACTAGGCAGAGCCTGTGCTATGGCAACCAGACAACTGATAAACAAACTTATATATTTCTAAATACATACATATTATACACAAATTACACCCAGACACAGAACAAATGATCATGCTCATCACACAATGATTTGTCCTGAGTGGGAATCGAACCCACGACCTCCGGTTTAGCAGTCAGGGTCACTAACCACTCGACCAACAGGCCAGTCTAGTCAAAATTTATAGGCGATACGACCGCACATTGTACACTTGTTTTTATAAATGTTTGTCCTGCGCTTATTATGAGGTGTACAATTATATGTATAATATACCAGTTTGGATTGGAAAGTTGGTGGGATCAAAAATTTAATTCCGTCGACCTTCATCATAACCATCAATACATTAGTTTTTGTATAACTTGAGATTAAAAGTTTACAGCGATTTATTGAACGTTAAGTGTAAGGTATTTTTAAAAATGGAGAGAAAATCGAACATCGCTTAGCAAAAATCCTTTAACATTGCCAATTTTTTTGCAAGCAACTTTAGTCTTAAAAATAAAAATAGAGATTGTCGGTGTTCGTAGAAGTCTAAAAGACCCTTTTTATCATCGGTAGGACGCGCATAAAGATCATTTATCATAATCATGCTGGGAACCAAATATCTACTGAAAGATACCGACACTCGAGGGGGGAGCCACTGCGTAGATTGTAGTCAGAAGGACAAGAGTATCAAAGGTCGAACGAAAGTGAAGTTTTTCATTTTATTTTTCACTAGCTGAATTGATATAATTATCCCAAGGGAACATACTCCCATGATAAAAAGTATCCTTTTCGTTATTCCAGCCTATAATCTACCTCTGTACCAAATTTCATCAACGTGATTGAATAAAAAATATCCATCCAAACTTTCGCATTTATAATATTAGAATAGAAGTATATAGATTTGAGTAGGAAATCACCATCACTCAATATTATAAAACAAAGTCCCCCCGCCCGCCGCGTCCGTCTGTCTGTCTGCACGCGATAAACTCAAAAACTACGGAACTGATTTTCATACGGTTTTCACCAATGGACGGAGTGATTTATGAGGAAGGTTTTGGTGTAAAATTCAGGAAGTTTTTATGAAATTCTGTTCACGATGTCGGAATTAATCATGCCGACTGGAAGCTTTATACCTATAAGCTGGAGCAGGATGCTCGTGGAGCATTTAAGAGGTGTTGCGATTGCAGATTGGGAAAATGAAGAAAGAATCGGTCTATATTGAAAGTATGATGCTTGTCTACTAATAGCCGGTCTCAATAACGTATCTACTTTTAACCAACTGTGAAATAAGCTAGCAACAGCCAATTAGACGGTCTAGGAATAACTGCAAGGTAAGAGCACCTTTAACCATTTGTCAGCTGAAATGTCATGTTTCAAGTACTGTTGGTAGCTAATTTGACAGTTGGTTCAAGGTTGGATACGGTACTTGTACATATTTTTTTATTATAATCCTGTAGTCCGGAAAGCAATAAGAGTAACTATGAGAGACTCATTTATCTGACCCTGGGAAATTATCGAACAAAAAGGCTCGTTATATCTAATGCAAGTACACATTCGTTCTGCATATTGGTCAAAGCAGGCCTTCTGCAATTCTTCTGCTCAGTGGCAAAACCTTCGGAAGTGGGTTCGGGTAGTAAGATCCCTTCACCGAGGGGGGATGAACACCTCATTTGTCTTGTATTATCAAAGTTATGATTAGATAGCGTCGTACTTCAAGTTTGTACTGCAAAGTGGGAGAAAGGTCTGAGTAAATATGTAGACAACATTGTAATGGGGATGTATTCTTTTTAGGGGTTACAGGGATTGTTTGGTTTGCAGGGTTTGGTGAAATCCGACCCCAACATAGTTGGGAAAAGGCTTAGCAGAATAGAATAGAATCAGACGGGGAAAGACAGCAGAGGAAGGGAGGGCGGTGAGGGGGAGGGGGAGCGACAGGGCAGGAGATGACAGGCATTGTTTGGGAAACCCCATAAACAGTTGAATGTTAGGTTCCAATTCGACAATCCTATTAAAATATCTGAAAGTTAAATCACAATTGTAGCAGACGTATGAAAAAGATATAACACGGCGAATTAATATAGTGTGTTAATCTTTTTTTATTAGTAGATATGGGAAATCTTTCCGCTCTGGGCGGGGCGGAAGGGAGTGTCAGACTCTTATTGACTAAAATCCATCCGTGTTCCTCCTAATGCCCTTTGCGTTCCATGGCCGCGGTGGCTCCATCTCATCTTAAATCCAGAACAGTGTCTCCATAACAGCACTGACCCAAGAATGGACATAATATTATCGAACCCATTAGATCGAAAGCATTGAGACCTATGGTTTATCAAATTGAAACACTGACAACATCACCATCATCCACAGTCCGACTTATTTACTTACTAGCTGCGCCCTGCGGTGTTACCCGCGCAGCTAGTATATATAAAAGTAAGCCTATGTGTTAATTCAGGGTGTCAGCTTCCTGCACACCAAATTTTATCAAAATTCGTCCAGCCATTTGCGCGTGATGAAGTAACAAACATACACGCACGCACACTAACAAAATTTCGCCTTTTATAATATTAGTGTGATGTGATGTGAAATGTGATATAAAAATTGCCAATCAATTTTCAAATTAAACTGTTATTTAATGGGTGCTCGTTCAGAAGAAGCGTACAAATAAACTTTGGTAGTTAAAGAACTTCTGTTTACTGTACAAATGAAATCCTCTACCATTAATATCCACGTTTTCTTCCACAAATGCAACTAAACTCCTTTAAAAAACAATGCATAATGTTTCTTTCACCAAAGCATTTTCCGAATGAGATTTCTTCAAGTATTCAGAATAAAACAGTTTGCAAAAGAATTTGTTTCTCTGTCGCTTGTACACAAGTATGCAGATAGAGAACGAAGTAGGATTGTAATAGTCTTGAAATAACTGAAATAAAAGTCCTTACTGTCTTTTCCTTTACACATGAAATGCGTTGAAAATGTAGGATTACATGGTCCTGCCAGGGTTGCGGAATTTGTTCGAAAGAGTCACCACGGCCCTGGAACGCAAAGGGCTTTAGAAGGAACACGGATGGGTTTTAGTCAGTAAGAGTCTGACACGCCTTTCCGTTCCACCCAGAGCGGAAGAAGTCATTTGATGATTTCCCATCTTTAAAAAAAAAAGAAAAAAAGGGTTACATGGTGAGGAACAAAACTATAAAGATACAAACAAAATTGTAACTGATATAAGTTCTGGCTACTGGAATACGGGATCTTTTTGAGCTTTGAAGTGCGTTTTCAATTGCCCAGAGGACAAGACAGCAGCACACCTGCTACTAAGCTGCCCGGTAGTTGCTGATTACAAGGCTAAGTTCTTCGAAAACCCAGATACCCTCTGTGAGATGGTTGGTAACACCAAGGCGTTGCTGGCCTTCCTTGGGGACCTGGGGTGTATCGAATGACACATTCGTCCCACCTGCACGCAAAATACGCGCTTAGTCGTGGAGTTGCGGAAACCAGCCCGATTCACATTCATACAACATACATTGCTAACAGGCACATGGTCGATCTTCAAGGTTAAGCTACGCTTGCCGCGGTCAGCCTGTGTATGGGTTACCACCTATACCGAGACTACTCCGTGCCGCGGAAAGCTCGTTAAGCCGTTGGTCCCGGCTGTTATTTGTGGATCAGAAATCAGGAAAAAATGCTGTCAACAACTAGATCAGCTCAAGTCAACCATCAGCCAAGAGAACACATGCAAAGCAAAAGTTTACTTGTGTTATCAAAAAAAACCATTTCTACCAAACAAAACCAGTTCCAACCTCCCTCGCGGAAACAAAAAGGCCAATTTCAGTAGTTTTAAAAACGTTCGAATTCAACTAGCAAACTCACAATGTCAAAAACTATACAATATTTTCGACAGACTGCGAATGCGAACGTTCCTTAAAGATACGGGAATGGCCCAATGTTATCTGCCAAGAAACCATCTGCTAACTACGTTAACTTTGCGTTATCAAAAAAGACCCATTTCTTTTAAACGTTCCTATCGCCCTAATCACGGCATCAGAACCCGTTCGATTCTTGAATAAAAATCAACTTGTCAACTACTTCAAACCGGTGGCACACTATACGAAAATGCGGATACATTGTGTATCACAACGGACACGAAATGGTTCGTATTTCGAATCACAGATAAGAGACGGCGCGGATACTCGAAGGCTTCATAGTCGCGCAGGCAGTGAGGGATTGGTTGGTGTTAAACGTGTGGTAGATATTTTGATAATTGAAGAAACAAAAACATAATTTTTCAGCTGTAGTGTCGTCTCATCGCCCGGTCCTGTAATTTGCATATTTAGCGTACTCTAAAAAAATATTTAAGAAGAAAAGAAAGAAATGAATATTACTAGGAAATGAAATAGTTAGTAAGTAAGAATTACCTACTGGGAACCAGACACTTTTATTTATTTATTTAATTTAGGTAACAGAGACTAATAGAGAAATTATGCCACCTGTTTTATATAAGTTTGTCAAAAACTGACATAATAGTCACAATTTCACGGCAGGTGTTGTTTAATAAAGTAGAGTGTGTATTGTATGAAATAAACGGACAAATCGTAGAATTATCACTTGTCACCAGTCAATTTTTATTAAATAGGCCCCGGTTTTAAAGTGGTTATTTGGTAAATATAATATTCTTAAGCTAAATCGTTTACCCCTATATTCCCAACTTGAACCAGCCTCGAATCATCAAATTGACGCATCAAGTGATAGCTTGTTATTTATTGACATTAATCGAGTGTTTTTTTCGTTGTCATGACGAGTCATTCGATTAAAGGCCCTTCTAACTGACTTGGAATAAACGCCAAGTTGAAAAGTCTCTTATTGTATTGGTATATTTCAATGGTATTATCATCCAAACAAAACAACAAATCCATATAAAAGCCCAAATAGACAATAACTATTTCATTCAATTACCCAAATAAACGTAATGTCAAACGACCACAATCAAAACCATAGATATCAACCACACCTCACAGCAGTGGCCATCAAATAAAGCTAAATGAATACCTCTTACATGTTGTATAAAACAAGAAATGCCTGCCTGCTGTGCTTCCCGAGAAACGGGATGAACTTGTAGCATCTATTAAACCACTTACTGAGAATATTATTCCTTATAAGGTATGTCGTACTCATTTGATTGTAATGACTCAATCTGAAATGATAAAACAGGATTGGTAGTCACAGGAGTAATTCATGTATTTTTTTAAGAAGCATGCGTATTCGCGTCGCAATGTCAAAATCACCTCTTGTTTGCCTAAAGTTTGACAAGTTATTAACAATTATTTGTGATGAAATGATATTGCCTGCTGTGCTTCCCAAGAAACGGCATGAACTTATAACATCTATTAAATCACTTACTGGAAATATTATTTCTTGAATTGAATTTAAATGTTTTTTTAATTTTGAGAATTGGCCCGCTGATGTATGCAGCGTTGGACTCGTACCTACGTAATTCACAATGTTTTGAGCATGATTGTCGATACTATAAGTGACAAATGTATGCAGAAATACAGGAGCTTGTCGACAATGTAACACAATTTAACAACAGATTTATAGAAAATATTTCCAGAATTTCTATGAAAACGCGTTCTACTCGTATAGTATTTAACTTAACTTAAAGGATGAGTAATGAGTATACCTAAAGAGGGAGTGAATATTTAGATGATAGATGGAGAGATACTCTCAAGGAATTAAAACGTTAAGCCCCTATTCATGTTGGAAAGGTAAATTATCTGAACACTCTAAAAGTATTAATGTAAGTGCGATTTTAATGAAAACGTAGTCGCTTCGTTTAACCTAACATATTTTGTTTACATGTTGAAAAAACCCGTGCTCTAAAGTAATCAAACCATAATCTATTCAATTACAAAAAAGGCACCACCGACCTCACAAACTGCTCAAACTCATATTTAATACCATTAAAAATAAAAGGTTTAAACCATCTCAGTGGATGGGAGACTAATTCAATTCCGGCGCGCCTGGGTCGCGTGGCCACACTTTTTGCTTGTTAAAATACCTGCCCGCAGTGAATGAAAGAACGAATGGTCGAGTGAATGGTTGAGTGAATGAGTCCCGGCGGGACATCGGCGCAATTATGTTTTTTACTCGGAACGTGTCGTACGGAAATGAAACGACTTTATAATAGGGATGATTGAATGAGTCTTGTTTTAAGGGCTTGTAATTAGAAGATGCTTGTTTGACAACATTTTGTTTTGGTTTTGAGGATTATTCTCTAGATGAATAACTTACTTTATGAGGAGTTATTTAAACGTTACTTGTATGAACGTAATAACGCTTTTCGCCGCCCTGAAAGGACGGCCATCTTAACATACATAGCTTCCTCACTTCCTCAGTGCTTCGGAAAGCACGTTTAGCCGTTGATCCTGGCTGTCAGTTGTAGATCTTTTATATTTGCTATGGATAATCAAAAGCCAGGAAGTCTGACGCCAGCCTTGCCATGGGGTACCGTTGTACCCAGTTGGGTTGTGGGAGTAAAAGTGACCTTCTATCTGCAAAACGGAAGGTCAAAAAGTCCAAATGACGTACCGTACCTGGTGTACGTCATTTTGACTTTCCAGTCTAACTAGATGCAGCTGAATACCAGTATTTAACGTGGACCGACTGCCTTTCTGACCTTCACAACTAAGTTATTGGTCACACGATAGTTACCTTAGAGTAATGCTGGAACTCCTGACTACAGACAGTCAATGATCTACCAATCGATGAGTCCAACTGAGTCTCAAACTCAAAGTTTTTTTAATGGTACAAGACCGCCACACATTCCCAACCACTGCAACTGCTGAAAGCCAGAATCAAAAATGAAAAACGACGAGTCAATGAACCTCCACGAGTCCCAAAGAAACGATTCAACTGTCTTGGAACCCGCAACGAAATTAATCAGAAAAGCATAGCAAAAAATATGTCTAATTTCCACTTCCCTCCTTATCAAGTAAACTAAAAGTATTACTTCAAATAAAACACTTACAGGCATTTTTTAATGGTGAACATGAAGCTAGTTGAGTAAAACGACAACGGTGTGTTTTATAATACTATATTATTGAATATGCTAACGAGAACCTGCACCAATCTTAACATATATCATCCGATTAATCATTAACACACACATACACCACACACATCCACCTCCTACACACATACACACACACACTCACAAACACTACGCATACCTGATGGAATTGTTAAAATCTTCCTGGAAACAATTTTTTTTTATTTCGTCTATGCTTTTTTGTTTTTTTTTTCTTTACATTATGTCTCACCGTGCGTACCGTGTTAATGGGTTGTGGAGGTCTGGTAGGCAGCCGCTCCACGTAAAATACTGGTATTCAGCTGAATCCGGTTTGACTGGAAGCCGACCCCAATATAATTGGGAAAAGGCTAGGCAGATGATTATGTCTCAACATTGTCAAACCATAAGCATAAGTTGCGAGGTGACCCCATCACAAGTGTCCTTATAACTTACCGGGGCTGCCTCAATTTTGTGCTGTAGGACAATAATAATTGTATGAGAAATAATAAAAACTTTTTTTTTTGATTATGCCCATTTCTTTGCTATATGTTCTTAGGCCACCTAATATGTAAGACAAGAGGTAACCACACAAATTAGCCAGCCTAATCAGCATATCATGGAGGCCGTCACACGTGTTTAGCAAGGCGAGCATCCTATTTATAGCTCAATTATTCCTCTATTGTGGATAACTCGACACCCGTGACGGGTATTGTAGAGATAAAATTATATTTAATTCGGATAAGCAACATCCATATGGGTTAGTAAACAAATAGATTACTTATTCTTATGTTAGTAAACTTATAATCTGTTTAAAAACTAGGCCGTTGTTGGAAATGCATCTCCGAACAACATCACCTAACAAAGGAGAATCATACCTCCCCGCTATGGTTTTGAGGATGGACTTGGAGCTGACCCGCACTCTGCAGAGCAAAGAGGCAGATTTATGTCTGACAATGGCTTGGAAGCCAACGACGTGTGCTTGTGCAAACATACCTGACGCACTGCAGAAACGGGGCAGCCCCATCAACATCCTGAACCCGTAGGGCGCTGATAGCCCTGGTAGTATAGTTGGTCCACAGGCTGCACCTGTAAAACACTTGGCAATAAGCTTTAAAAAGCGTTATTTTGACTGCCTTGCTACGGCGTGCAAACCTGCGAGCCAAAATCAAAATCAAAAGTCATTTATTCAAATTAGGCTGAGTGCCAGCACTTTTTTAAAGGTCAAAGTTCTACATAAAGACAGTCCCCCAAAACGCCCGCCCGTCACCACTTCCTAGTGTTTTAGCTGGGAAGAAGAAGTGGCGCAAAAAACTCCCCAGCAAGACAAACTCCCTAACATGTTACACCGGACTTCAAACGCCCTATGTTCCCTCTCAATATCCACTTGGTCATTAAGGTCGTCGGTTACATAATGCCCCAAGTATTTAAACTGGTACACTCGCAATATGTCATTCCCATTTAGCTTAATTGTATAATAATGCTTGCTTAGGCGAGGATATCGGTGTTGTGGTACTAAATCAAGAATACGCTAATTTTATCACTGAAAGAAAACTAGTTAGCCTTTTTTCAACTATGGTGGAATTGACTTCCAGTCTTACCGGATGCAGCTTAGCTGAATATTACTATTTAACTTGTAGCAACTGCTTATCTGAAGTACACGGTAGGGGAGAGCGGGGCTAAACGTACCGCGGGGAAGTTGTTGCGATGTGATTTTACAATGTACAGAACGTTACTGGCCAAACTAAAATAGTTGCTATCGGTGCGCTGCAGCGTTTCGTTTTTTGACGAATTTACTTGATAATTATGTGTATCTTTTTTTGACGTGACAACGTCTAATAAATCGATGAACGCCGGCTGCACGCACGAAAAACGACTCATTGTAACGTTGCGATCATTTCATCAATGTTTTGTTTTGACGTTGTCACGGTAAACTATCGTCCGTAAACCGACTTTACAGACAATTCATAAAGCCTATTTCAATCGGTACAACTTCCCCGCGGCACATTTAGCCCCGATCTCCCCTGCAACCCAGTAACACGATAAGCATTGGCAAGACTAGAGATTTCTTGACTTTCAAAGTACTACCCGTAACGGCTTTCAAACATCTACAAACAGCTGAATCCATGAGCTTAATGTGTTTTCCGAAGCACGGAGAAATCTCGGTATGTTGAGATGGTCACCCATCCACGAACCGACCTCGGAAAGCGTTGCTTAACCTTGAAGATCGACCCCCTGTTATTATTTAGTCACGAGCTTCTATTATCCAATATATAGACAGCCAATGAGTTGAAGCGTTCTTTTTCCCGTTAAAAGTAACGTTTACTTTGACAATTTGATTATTGGTATACTATGAGAGATCCTCATTCAATCTGAAGAATTATGATCTCCATATTTTAAACGTTGAAATCCTCTGAGGTCTTTTATTGGCTATACGTTTGCAGCTTCCATTTTTCCCACATTTAACGTCATAGATGAACCATTTCCGCAGTTTGTAACTGTACCTAATTGAAATTTCTCCCCGCTTTTTCATTCCGTCAGAGCAGATCGAGTACTTACCTTATCTCTATCGAACTACTACCCGGTTTTTTATTTAAATAAATAAAATGTAGTATGTAGTAGTGTAGTAAAATGTATTGCTAAGCGCACAACTCGAGAACGGCTCGACCAATTTGGCTAATTCTTTTTTTGTTGTGTTGTTTGTCAGGAGAAGGTTCTTATGAAACAAAATTTGAAAAAACATTAACATCCAGGCGAAGCCGGGGCGGTCCACTAGTTATAAATAGTTTAGTCATAGGTTAATGTTGGCTGAGTCCCGCACAGACAGCTTTGATGCCACCTGGCGCAAAAAGACAGCCTCACTGCTAAGCAGATTGCGTGGGAGTAGTAACAGCATCCTCAAGTTGGACAGCCCACTGGTGTGGAGCCTCACCCAGAGGACCCACACCTCTTAGTTATTAGGTATTAACATAGTTTAAAGTTCCTACTAACCATATAAGAATGTAATTGTTATGGATCAATGGTTGTCTGAATAAAAATTAAATTATTTTAGGTATCAAACAAATCTCAAATGTTACTACGTACAGTCAGAGAAAAGATCCTCTAGGTAAATTTTAAATCCACTTCCTATAAATATTATCAACTACGACTAGATTTTTTCCACGGTTTCGCTCGTGTTAAAGTAGCCTATAATCGTTTCCAGAGTCTCATCAATTACTGTTCCAAATTTCATCAAAATCGATTCGGCAATTTAAGCGCACAAGCAAAACAAATTAACTCACTTTTGTATTTATAATATTAGTTAGGATGTAGAAGTCGTTTTCTGCATGTTTGTCAATTAATCACACCTTAACGGCTGAATGGATTTCGATGTCACTTGGCAAGCGAGTAAACCATGATTTGGATTAGGATATCATCTGTATAGGAACTTTTAACCGTGTAGTAGGTTCTCAAAATGGGATAACTTTCCACTTTTACGCAGGCGAAGCTACTCGCAAAAGCTAGTTTATTTAGTAAAATAGTTTTATATTTCACCGTGTATAAACTAACAACACTGTGAATTAAAATTACAGTTACCCGTTAGTCATAAAACAAATGCATTGCGCTTAATCTTTTCATTCCGTGTCTGTACATAAAAATTGTAGATACAATTCCTTTACGACCACAATCAAGTCTGTAGCGATGAAACAAAGGTACAAAAGGAGTAAAAAGCGATGGAATTAAAGTCCCGCAAACTGAGTGCAATGCGCATAGCACGTGCCATCTCGGTACCAATTAGTGGGCTGTGTGCCTTTCCAATATCCCTTCAACATATGTAGATATAGGTACCGATATACAAGGGATTGACCATGCGATATTTTGGTAGCGGTGGTCAATCCAATCCATTTTGGAATCTTAAAAATGCATATCGCTGATTTCGCATTATCTAGAGCCTTAGGCCTAACTGGTTAGCGAAACTTCACAGCTGTGATGGCTACTAGTATTTCTGAGAAATACTAAGGGCGAGTTTTGATCCATAGTTGGTAACTATATGGGCACCTAAATTTCGTTAGTATGTGTATTCTGAAAGAAATTTTGCTTGACCAATGATCAAATAAATAACTTAGTACCTGGATGACCGAGCTTTGTTCTGTTTTCTAAAAATGAAACCTAGCTAGATCGATTTGTCGCCCCCGAAACCCTCTGCATACTAAATTTCATGAAACTCGTTGGAGCTGACGCGTTGTACGAAGAGTCACTTACCCACTCTTCGTACAACGCGAAGCTGCTGCTGCAGTTGAAAAGCGTTAAGGCGTCGATTTCGTAAAGAGGTTGTTACAATAAATCGATCATCTCGCTCAGAAGTGACCCGATTCCTGCCAGATCCTGAACGGCGCGTGAACGAACCAGTCTCCCGATAGCGTTTGTAGACTCTATGAACAGATGATAAGCTTAGATGCAATCTTGCAGCCACAACACGCTGACTAAGTCCAGAATCCAGCAATGCCACCACTTGGGCGGCTTCTGCGGGCGAAGTATCCATATGTTTTAGAAAAAAAAGTTTTTTCAGACGTCCCAAAGTCACAGTAAATGAAATAAGAAACAAAAAGTTTAAAGACAAGCGCTAATTTTAGTTTTTAAACGAGAAACGTACTCCAACCCTAAATACACATTTGTCTCAAAACAGTGATTAATTTCATTTATAGGATAAACAAATGAAATTCTAATTTCGAATTTTGATTTTTTTCTTCTTACTGTAATGACCAAACTGCCAGCTACACAATAATGTTTTTTTTTTCATGGAATTAATTCTCTTTTGTAAAAAATTAGGACAAAAACAATAAAAACGAAAGTGTTTCGATTTTTTTGATGAGAAGTGTATATACATTTTACAAGAATTGCTCGTTCTAATTAGATAGATTAGTTATAACTAAAAGTTGGGTAACTAATAGTTACTAGCTATGGATATAATAAATAGCTCTTAGAAGAAGTGTATGGAATTCTAATTGATATTAATCGTAATTATGATGAAATATTTCTTGGTTTAGTGTTTGAGAACTTTAGACGTATGATCTCAGAATTAATTAGGGGCTTCTGGACATCTTTAATACCGTCACGAATACATTAAAAATATAAGAATAATTGTATAGTAAAGAGAGACCAAGAACCCAGACTGAATCTGAAAAGAAATACCGTACCGTAGCTTCGCAATCCATCTCTAAAATGTAAAAAAATAATGTTTCAATTCCTTAAACACATACGATCTGCGTTCTCTTAGAAACAGGTAAACATCTTCTGGGCTTGCTTGCTCTATCGGACATCTCATCCATCCCTTACCAGGTGAGATCAAGGTCAAAAACGTCTCACCAACAATTAATAGTTATTATCAATATATTTGCTCAATAAATGCATTTACGAAGCCTGTATACATTGTTCGAAAGTTAAAAAATTCGAACCATACAACATACCACTTCTTTCAAGATTTTCACGAAAATGTACGGATCATTTCGGAGTTGTTTCAGAGAAATGTTTATTAGTCAAATGTTTAGGTACTTCAAATTCAATAAGGAATCATTGGAAATAGGGTTTTGGCTTGTCAATAACAAAAGTCAGTGCTACAAGGGTAAGATTGGGGTGACATTTTGTAACTGTAATTATTAATATTTGATTTGACTTGTACACGTGGCACAAGACGAGCTCCTGGCTAAAGAAGGAGCTCGTGGCTAAAGGAGGAGCTCGGGGTTAATGGAGGAGCTCACGGCGAAAGGAGGAGCTCGTGGCTAAAGGAGGAGCTCGTGGCTCAAGATTATCAGCCGCATGGATCGATCATCAAGGTTAAGCAACGCTTGCCACGGTCGATATGTGGACGGGTGACCATCTTAACAAAAACAATATATACGAGTTAGCATCACTGTTACCGTTGCGTTTATATTATTTTCATCGAAATCGAATTGTTCAATTTAAATTAAAACCTCAAAACGTCATTCGAGCCAGGTGCTAAGTTAACTCGCACGAGTAGTACCAAGATTCTTCCGTGCCTCGAAAAGCATGATAAACCGTTGGTCCCGACTGTTATTTGTAGATTTTTGCCAGTTGTTACGGATTCTCAGAAGCTTGAAAATCTGACTCCAGTCTTAGCAAGAAGTACCGTGTTACCCAGTTTATTGGGTGTTCCTGCCATCTTTGTTGTCCGTTTTTCTCAGAACGAACACGTCGAGGAATCAAGCTATACTCAAGCCTGATACCCCTTGGAGCAGCGAAAAAAATACAGTCAACGCAATCTAAGGATAAGGCCGTTTATGCTCCGTTTATGCCGCATGTTTTAATGCTCGCAAGGTAATCAAAAACTATAGGGTAGGTACCTACTTCCCGATGATCTAGAGTCAAGAAATTTGGCAAAAAAAAAATTGTAGTTTTATCATCAAAATAACTTTTTTTTTGCGATTCCAAACTTATACTTTCGATTGAAGAATTGACCGTGACGTACGGGAGAACATTTTTTCAATAACAAAGTTAAGTTTGTCCTTCAATCTTACCTGCTATAATTTTATTATTTATTCCGTAGGTAATGTATACTGGGAAAAAATAAAGACTCGATCGGAACCCTCGGTGCGCGAGCCTGGCCCGCAATTGTCCGGTTTTTTTTACTTTTGTTATTAATGACAGAATGTCACTACTCGTCTACATACATAATGACACTCAGATAAAACGATTGGTCAATGGAAACACACTATCGTTTCTTCACTAATTAAAGTTGTAGGTTAATACAGGTTTAAACCTGACACCTCATTGTTTTTACGATTAAGACCTAATTAGAACCTCGTAATACGTAGAGGTTAAAGGTAATGGACCTTTTATTTTAGTGTTGTAGGGGCGATTAATTTTGTGAGGTATTAAACGATTTGGGACGTGTTTTAATGGATTTAAGTTGACAATAGAAACTTGTGAATTCGAAGATGTAATATTTTGTTTGTAATAAAGTCCGTTTGTTCATTTCTAAGTTTGTTCATAGTCATATACATAGGTCGATTTCAAAGAATAGTTTTCCACTTCCCTCCTTATCAAGCAGGAGACAGAACAGAGCTAGGCCAATAGACACCAAGAGACATATACAACTGGGTTAAGCCCAGTTGTCAAGCACCATATTTTAATTGTTTCTTTGAATTGTTCTTTTCACTCCGGTCGCTTTTATCCTGTCCATCTATCCTTTACATCGTTCTCACAATATGTATAATTTCAACAGGAATGATGTAACCATAACTTTGTAAAAAATATTATTTTTAAAGGAGTGTCCGTGGAGTTTCTTGCACGTTCTTCTCCATAGAACATAACGTGCAAAGAGCTTCATCTTTTTGACCGACCGACCTTGACAATTCAAAAGTGCCTGTAAATGGTCTAATTGAAATAAATGCTTTGAGTCTTTAAGTCACGGATATTATATTATAACGCTAATACTAATGGGTCCTAAATTGTGAGCTATTTTTTATTCCAGTAATAGGAATGCAACGCTTGAACGCACGGAAATTTGTTCTGGTAAAGCAACACGTACCGAGGTTTGTTCATGGACCGGACATTCCATACCAAGACTCTCCGTGTCACGTAAAGCAAGTTAATTCGTTGGTCCCGGCTGTCACTTTTCTTGATCTTTGGCAGTCGTTAAAAATCTGACTACAGTCTTTCCTTCGAGTATCGTGTTGGAGTCGCTGGGTTGTGGAGGTTAGGAATAAGCAGTCGCTACATGTAAAATACTGGTATTCAGCTTCTTGTTAGACTGGAAACCACGTTGGGAATAGGTGAGGTTAGGTTTTCTTATCAAAATCCGTTGCGTGGTTTAGAAGTAGTAATCGGAGGCAGACAAAGGCAGACATCTACTTTGTTTCATACTATTTAGAGATAATTTCTTCTAATCCAATGAATCAAGTTGACAGCATAACTGGCAACTGTTCTGTTATTCAATAACATTAATCGAGGGTTCTTTTCAGTTATTATAGCGACTGCATCGTTTGGAGTTCAATTATTCCCGTCAAAAGGATTTTGAAATATAGGCTTAATGTTATGAATATGATATCAATGACTAATTCAGTAGGCAACATTTTCTCATAACTACCAAAAAGGAGACTTTCTCAATATTTCAGAAAAAAATGCTGAAATGAATAAATAAATGATATTTAGTCATAGACTAAATACTGGGCTGTAAATTTGAACATTGTTAGGGTTTTTGAAACTTGTAATAAACCAGTAGTTGCTTGAAAAGGTAACATAAATGTAACTAATGGTGGCTGCCTTGTGTAAATGTCGAAGCCAACTAGCTTAATCAGCCGTTTCAATAAAAGACTAGCCTTTTCATTAAACAGCCGCCCAGAGCGGAAGGGATTTTATGATTTCTCACCTTGATGAAGGCACAGACTTAACTCCCATCAAATTTGAGTGGAAAAGGGAGAAGGAGGCCTTTGTCCTAAAGTGAGATAATACAGGCTAGAGGGGCTATACTCGTGTTTTTGAGGAGCGTTCTTACGGTGGAGGTCTGCCCTGCTTGGGCAGAGCACCGCCGTGTCCTCGTCGAGGCGATCGGCGGCGGCAACCTCTCGCGTCCGGCCCTGGTTGAATCCATGGTCCGGAGCGAGGAGGCTTGGGAAGCGGTCACCTCCTTCTGCGAAGCAGTAATGCTAGCGAAGGAGGAGGCGGGCCGCGCGAGGGAAAGGCAAGGCCTTCGTCCCAACCGCCGCTACAGGAGAAGACGCCCCGGGCGTCGGGAGTCGCAGGGCGATCCCCGGCCACCGTAGGCGCGGGCCTGCGGACGGCGAGCATTGGGTGGCTCGCTGTCCGATCACCACCAGGCCCGGGTCGATGGCGCGTTGTGTTTCACGCGCGCCTCAAAGAGATGTCAGCATAAAAGACGGGGCCCGCTAGGGCCAGAGCCTGCCAGGGTTGCGGAATTTGTTCGAAAGAGTCACCGCGGCCCTGGAACGCAAAGGGCTTTAGAAGGAACACGGATGGGTTTTAGTCAGTAAGAGTCTGACACGCATTTCCGCTCCACCCAGAGCGGAAGAAGTCATTTGATGATTTCCCATCCTTAAAAAAAAAAAAAAAAAAAAGAGCGTTCTTAATGTCATCACAATCGCAAAATTCCCTACATATTGAAAAGTTTTGACATTTATGAGAGAATATAAATTGGAAAATCACTGATCTAACCTCGCTTAGTCCAGACCCTTTTGCAACGATTGCTAAACAGTTGCACAATCGGCAACCAACTTCCTCTCTCCTTAAACTACACGATAGTTCCACATAAACCAACCAGAATAATACATTACTTCATTCTAAACATATTACTTATTAGGATTTTCGAAAGTCCGTCGCAATTATCCTTATAAGTGAGTTATAATTGACTCTTTTGTTTAGCGCACAATGCTTAACCGGCCATTATTTGGATTGGCCGGCAGGCCTCGAATTGGTCACTAATCAAATATTGTAGGGAAATGCCTTTGTTCTATTCAAATTGGGTTGGACGGAGTTTGAGAATGTTTTTCGATAGTTTCGTATGTTAGTTTTCGTAGAATATGTTTAGAAATAGAAAAAAAAAGATACACATTTGCAGGAGCGAATCCCTTAGAAAATTTCATAGAAATTCGCGAGTCCTTATTCTAAGACATGAATTAATCGATTTTAATGAACCTTGATACGCATGAACAAAATATTAGGTATTTAACTAATTAGTAAGACGTTCATCGAAAAACAGTTTTGAGAGACGGTGAGATTAATTTTAAGTTTTCTATAGTTTTCCAAGAATTAATACTTGTTACTTTCGCGTCGCTGAGCAATACCACGATAAGCGCCAAAATTTGAAGGCGAAAAAAAAGGCCAATATTTTTTGGAAATAATCTATCTGACGGCCTAATTAAGATTTTTTTAGTAAAATACCCTATTATTCAAGAGGCCCTAAAACGTAAAGGGCATTTGAAGGAACACGGGTAGGTTTTAGTCAGTAAGTGTTTGACACTCTCTCCCACTCCACCCAGAACGGATTCGTTGGTTTTTTTTTAAGTTAAGTCTAGGTTATAGATGACAGAGACTAAGTCGACGATGGAGCAAGCTTGCCCAGAAGAAACCTGTTCACTCTATTTTTGAAGATATTAGGGTTGTATGTGTTCGGAAACATAGACGCAGGCAGAGAGTTCCCTGCCAGAGTTGCGGATTTGTTCGAAAGAGTCACCACGGCCCTGGAACGCAAGGAAGAGCCCCTTGCGTTCCAGGGCCGCGGTGAAACTTTCGAACAAATTCCACAACCCTGGCAGACCTTGATTGTACTTACCCAATGTAATGTCGCATTGTGTTGCCGACAATTAGGTATATTCTATGGCCTCTAACAAATACACTCAGGAACAAACATTAGGTACCAGCTGCTAATTATAAATGACAAATACGGCAATTGGGTTACTGTGAGTCAATATTTACTTTCATATTGTTACTATTACGACAAATGATTCATAATAATGTACTAAATGTTGGAATTACATTGTGAACTAGCTTCTGCCCGTGGTTTTGCCCTCGAGAATACGACACGAGCGTTTTTTTTTTTGCAAGGAATCTGTCACTGGAAATTCCGTCAAAATCGGTCCAGCCGTTTGGAGATAACCCAGAACAAACAAACACAAACAATATTTTTTCATATGCATGAATTAAAAGATATTATTTAGATATTACCAACGGACATTTCAATTTTATTTATTTGTATAGATTTCGAGTGGACTTGCCTTCGCAAAACGATTAATATTGATCAAAATTATTTATTGGTCTTTAAGAGTTACAAGATAATAATTATGGCAAATGAAACTTTAGCTAGTGACTAAGGTTCCAAATAAGATTGTTTAGTTTAAAACAAGCTGTTCCATTTTATAAGATTAGTTTTTTACTGTTTTTTTTTTATTATATATATATTATTGATAGTCTCACGTTTGTCCACGATCTCACCTGATGGAGAGCGATGATGTTCACTCTTGACTAAAAGACACCCATGTTGTAGCTAACAGGAAACACATACTCCAGCAGGGAATTCAAAATGGCTCAAACATGTTCCCAATTTATTTTCCATATCTATCACGAATTTAAATCTGCCCATAAAATTGGATCAAAATGGAATAGTTTCAATTTGAAAGAAATTGAATGGAAGCCAGCCAGTCTTCTAAACTTAGGAATTCAAAAACAAACATAGACATAACAAAATACAAACAAAAAAACAGCAATTGATAGCATTATTATTCAAAAACGTTCTCGATAAAGTTGTCTGAACAACCACTTGATATCAACAACTAGTCGTTACAAAGTATATCGATGTAATTAATTCAGGGAACATCACTAAATTATGTTTAATGCCTCATATTATAGGCTGGACGTTAGGAGAATAAGTTTATTAAGCTGTTTATGTACTGAGTAGAATATTAATGAGGGTTTTAGGGTTCGGAAGGATACATAACTGTTATTGTTTTTAGTTAGACGTAGGTACACTAACTAAAAATATTTCATCATTTCAGCCGAAAGAAGTCCACAACTAGACATGCACGGGATCGGTTGCTGTGGCTCTCTGTCTCGCAAACAGTTCCAGCATTATGCTGAGCAATGGCCGTTTTGCGTGGATGTGACGCATTTTTTACCAAAGTCACTAATTTTGTTCCTTTTTTTAACTCTTTTTCTTTCTTCTTCTTTCATTCTTGAGGCTTTGGAAAGTGCCATCACATCGACTGGTCCTGTATTTTTTGGGTGCCCAACCATTTTCTGGCGCCTCAGTTTGTCGAGCAAAAATTTAACAGTTTCAGTGTAGCTGCCTACTTTGGTATAACTTATAGGAAGTCAAAAGCTGTATCTTGTTAACCAGTCAATGGGTTGTGGAAGTCAAATAGGCGCTGTATGTAAAATACTGGTATTCAGCAGCATATGGCGAGATTGGAAGCAGACCCCGATATATCTACCACGTGGAAAAGGTACCTACAACAAGAATCTAGCAACTACAGTGTTCTAAGTTCCGGTTATGGTATTTTTTTTTGGGACAAGCCCGCCACACATTCCCAACCACTGCAACTCCTGAAAGCCAGAATCAACAGTGGCGACCACCAGAAAAAGCGCCGAGTCAATGAAGCTCGTCGCGTCCCGGAGAAGGAGGAACGTAACGTAATTTTGTTACGGGATCCTCTTGGATCCCGCACTTTTTGAACGTCAAAGTTCTACATAAAGACAGTCCCCCAAAACGCCCGCCCGTCACCACTTCCTAGTGTTTTAGCTGGGAAGAAGAAGTGGCGCAACAAACTCCCCAGCAACACATCTGTCTGTTAAGTTATAAAATTTTTAATTAATACAGCAGTATGCAAAGTTTACAAAACATGACACAGAAAATTATATGTCTAATATGTAAATCAAATTTTACGAAATTAATTTGATTTACATCTTCTAATTTAATTAATTTGATTTCATCTTAATTTCTTCGAGTGTCTGTCAATTTAAGGAAACATAATATTTCAATTCCCTCAGATACCTTAGTAGTACAGCAATAGCAGTGCCCTCATACTATTCGTGTGAATCCACAATACATTATGAATACCATCGTGTGTGGTCTTCAATATATCGACCTAAACTCATAATTACTACAATTATTAGATAGTTATTTACTACTGTAGGCTGTGCTACCGGAGAAAAACAAAAATCTAAGAAAATTAATAATATAAAAATAAAACAAAATTCTCAACATGCATGACGCTATAAATACAATCAAATTAAGGCTTAGTTATGAAAAGATCTCGATTAATTGCTAATCGAGTCGGTTGATTAATCGATTGAAATTAATCGATTCTATGTGTGTGGTCGAATGTTTGCCTCTTAGTACTGTTAATTAAATACTTACATATTTTTAGTTTATTCTGGTTTATATACCTATTTATCTTCAAGTGTTTTCTGCCTCTCGCTACGAAGTTGGTTTAACACATTCTTATACTCTTTATTCACCAAGTTATTCAAAACATTCTATTTCAAAGCTTTTATTTCAAATAAATCATTTAAAAGCACTTTTAAATTGTCGAGCTCAGTCAGTCAAAAACATGAAGCTTAAGCGGTAATGGTAGGTATTAGTAGTAATGGTACCCTCATTTTATTTGTGTATCCCACACTTATGACTTCCCATCCTTAAAAAAAAATACTACATCTGTGAAAATTTCAACTGTCTAACTATCACGGTTCTTGAGATACAGCCCGGTGCAGACAGACGTACGGAGTAATAGGGTCCCGTTTTACTCTTTGGGTACGGAACCCTTAAAAGATCGCACCGTATGCTACTCTGAAAAAGCGAGAAAAACCATTTGATTGAGATTTATTCCTGACAGCGGAAGTGTCCTCGAAAGGGATGGTGACTAATATTGATAACTAGCTTTTGCCCACGACTTCGTACGCGTGTTTTCCATTTTTCCCGTTCCCGTATATCATCTAGCCTTCCTCATGAATGTGGCTATCACTTACAAAAATAATTTTCCAAATCCGACTGGTACTTCCAGAGATTAGCGCGTTCAAACAAACAAACGAACTCTTCAACTTTATTATATTAGTGTAGTCTATCTTTTGCCCGAGACTACATGCATATGCATTTTCAGTTCCCGTAGGAATTTCCCGTTCCCGTATAGCCTATAGAATTCCTCATGAATGTGGCTATCATATACAAAAATAATTTTCAAAATCGGTTCAGTAGATCCAGAGATTGCCCCCTACAACCTCACAAACTCACACACAAGCTTTACCTCTTTATAATGTTAGTGTAGATTAGTATAAGTATACTTCTATTAGTTATTTGAAGTATATTATGTATAGAAGGAAGAAAATGAAATAGATAGAGTGAGTCATGAGGAAGGTTTAGTTGTAGATAAATTGTCTATGACGATCATTGAAGACGTCGCAATAAAACATTCTGATTTGGAGCTTAGGGGCCGTTCAAGTATTACGTAAGCAGATTTATTGCAATTATTTACCCCCCCATCCCCCTTGTCAGCAAAAGTAAGCAAAGCTCTTACCCCCTCCCCCCATGCTTACGTAAACATTTGTCAATTAATGTATTGTTTTTTTAATTTTATAATGTTATAATTATAATTTGAAAAATAAGAAAATAGATTTAGGATAGAGATTATATTTTACTGAAACGGTATTCAACATAGAGTAAAGGACAAAAATATTATATCTTACTAACATAACAAACTTATTTTAAATTTTTGGTACATATATTAAATTCAAATTAACAGTCTTCAGTCCATGAAACCCGAATCCATGATTCTAAGTTTTCGATGACATTGGATTGCTTCGATTGCTGCTCAGTGTTGTGAGTCTGCTCGCTTTCATCCGATTTTGGAATGTCTACGTCATTCTCATCGAGCCATTCAACATCATGGTGCTCTAAATTTTGAATAATGCACATCAGTTCATTAGCACGACGAGCAGCGACTCTTACAGGTCTAACTTTCCTATCAGTGTGCGTGTTTACTTTCTTATGGATCTTTTCGATGTGACGATTTAGTGACTTGACGGAAGCATGATAAAGACCACACGTTTTGCATGTTCGACTTGATAGCCTCAATTGTACCGTCGGACAAAAATAATCGTATGGCATTTGCAGGAAATCTTTGAGTGAAGCACTTAAGCGTAGAGCTAAATTGACTGGAAGATTAAGAAATTGCCCTCCTTCATCTAAAACCAAGTCATCAACTGTTTGTTTTACTTTTACAGGTGGTGGAAGAAACCTGTTGTCTAGTAATCTAAATAGTCCACTTCTTGGACGACAGCATTCTGTATTTCTACATTTTACAATTTGGAGCAAGTATTGGCTTTCACGCACATGTTCTGAATACCATTTAATGTCTGGAAAATCAGGAAGATCTTGTTCACCTGCCCCAACATATTTTGCATTAACATTATAGCCATCAATTTCCATTGAACTCCATACTTCAGCTAATACTTTTCCTGCAAATTCGAAATTAGATCTTTCTAAATGTTCATCAATTGTAACGCCACGTTCATCCAAATGAGACCCAAAATGGTCATGAGGCAATATTAAACCAGCCAGTTCCCGACTAAGAGGAGCCATTCTGCGCTCTACTCTGTTATACGCACTTCTTCCGGGAGCATTGGTAGCTAAAAACAATGCATCGAGATCATGTCGCTTAAAGTGTTGTATAGCAAACCCTATGACTTTTTGATAACGCGGATTTTCATCTGGCCCTCCATCAACCGTCATGATTACCACTGGTTTTACTAGTCCATGGTCAGTTTTAGCTAATGGTCGAAACTCTTCAAGTTCGAGAAGCGTCTCGAAATCCTGAGCATGAGTATTAGCAGTAGATGAACTATGCTTTCCACTTCGAATAGCGATGTATGTTGGTCCAGAATATCCAACGGCTTGCGGTTGTCCTAGCATATTGGAAGTGATTTTGATACCAGCATAAACAGATGGTATTAATTTATGACGCTCAGCGATTACCCAATCGTGATCAGGCAATTTGATTCTATATTCCATGTGCATTAGAAGAGGTGCTTGCTTATTTGCCGCAGTTACGCCAATAGGGACTCGAGCTTTATCATCTTGAGATATGAAAAATACTTGATCTGGTCCTAGTATGGATGCTATGTTCTCTAAATAATGGATTGATGTTTCAGCGAACTTGCTATCTAAGTGGCTCTTGTGGTGATCAGTTTGAGCCCGAATGAGCTTAACAGGGACTGTCGATACATGTCTTCGTCCCTCTGCAGAATTAGATTTTCTGGGAATCAAACGAAGATATGTCCCACTGCGACTAATGTCAAATCCCATTTTACGTAATTCTTGTGTGAGTTCATCAAGAGTTTTTACGCTGCGAATTGATTCCGTTCGTCTTCTATCATCTGCTGCACTCCCAAATAAAGCTATATCCGCGATTGTTTTCAATAGTAAAGGTTGATTGCTTTCAAGATTAGGACGTCCCACTGAATCCCTCAGAGATAGTCTTTTTTTCATTTCTGGATTTTCATGACAAATATCTTCTAACTTTCTTTTCATACCATCCCTGTGTTTCTTCTGGGCAACTGCGTTTTGAACCTTCCTGTTTAAAGACTGTTTTGCTGTTTTTATTTCCTCGCGCAACTTAATGATCTGTTTATCAACTTCAGCACGGATTGACATAGTATCTCTGGCAGAATACAAAGCATTCAAATTTTTTTCGAGTAGAGCAATCTTATTTTTCATAGCTTCCTGAGAAGGTTTTGGTCTCTGTTTATCTGTATTTTTATTAATTTCGCATTGCTGTTGTGATTCATTACCGGTTTTTATTTTATCTTCTTCCTGTTTTTTAATATTTGAAGCTGGCTGTGTAATTTGTGTTTTTTCTGCAGGTTTACAGGTTGCCTAAAAATAAAAACTTTCTATGGGTTCTGCTAAAGATTCTCTTATTAAGCTACATAAATACAAAGTATGGCAATAAATATGGTAAATACAAAACCCTATGGCTTTAAATCTAATATCTTTAAACGAGCAAATCGTTCCGGTCACAAAATACAGGGTGTTATAGTCTATTCAAGTAGGTATTTAAAAGAATATAAACAATCTTGATATGTCTTTTTATTGAAATATGCAATTATAAAATCAGATATCTGTAAAGGTGCGTACAGACATCGCGAGGCTTGCGCCGCGAATGGTTCGTCTCGCATACATCAACCTGAGGCATGCTACGGCACATGTATACGTGCGAACCATTCGCGGCGCACGCCTCACGATGTTTGTACGCACCTTTATGTATTTACAGAAAAGCAATTTTTTAATATTGGTTGAGTTTTTAAATGAATCACAACAGATTTTACACAGTTTACAATTTTAAACCACATATTTCAATAAAAAGACATATAAAGATTGTTTACATTCTGTTAAATACCTATTTGAATAGAGTATAGTTTTCTGTAGGTATATAATATATATGTATAAAACTGACATCCTGTATTTTGTGACCAATTGACGGAATCAATTATAAGAAATAAATCTATATAATGAATATTACCTCTATACTTTAAGATAGGCCATAATATTTTCTAATTAGCAAAGAGAAACTTTTTGGCGATTTCTAATATTTCTAGTAGGTACCTAAAATGATTTCGTCACTCACCTTAGAAAAAAAATGTAGTAAATTGGATTTATTCTTAGTCGCTGCTTGCAATTCTTCTTCGATTCTCTTAGATACAATAATATCTAGTTCCTTGTCGGATTTTGCTTGTAATTTATAATTTCGCCACACTTCGTTAACTAACTTTTGTACATTTTGTACTTTCGTACTTGTATGAGATTTTTTAAAACTTTCAAACAATTTTTGGTATAACTTGGATTTGTCTATTTGAAATGACATCTTATTTAAACATTAAACTTTGGATAATGGAATGAATGGTAACACAAATGTTAACTTGCTTTACTATGCTTACAATACGTCTACTCGCTATAGCAGCCAAACGAAACAATACACTGATAGAGGAAATTTAGACAAGTGAACAGCGCGCGGTAATTCCCTTACTCGGTTCTAAAGCGAGTAGGGGAATTACCGCGCACTGTTCACTAAATGTATGTATTACTTGCGGGAATCCCCGAAAATGCTTTTCGTTTTCAAGCAAAGACAATGTGTGGGTTGCCATTCGTGTAAAAAAGAAAATAACTACCGATGACGTAATCATCATCTAGACTCCCCTACCCCCCATGTCATCCAAAATAAGCAAAGCAAAGACCCCCCCGCCCCCCCATAGTGCTTACGTAATAATTGAACGGCCCCTTATGTAAATGTTCCATTACCCTTGCGAAGCGGGTTGCTAGTAGGTATAGAGGTTTGCGGTACAGAGAGTAATGTCTCGCGTACCTCCACTGAAAATGGGAGGATCCTCCGACCAGACGGTTGTTGTGTCTGGTGGGCTACTGCCCGATAGTTGATCTTCAGACTGTTGTATATGTTCAAATTGCACGGAGAACTTTGCTTGCGCGGTACAGGATTTCATTATTAGTTCGTCGTAGATGGCGCTGCGGTTCTTTTTGTTGCCGTACAAATTTTGCTTCTTAGTTTTTCATGTGGTGGCATGGATGCCGCTACATAGGTACCTAATCAAATAAAAGTCGGCTTCATACAAACTACTATTATTTCGAAACTATTGTGTTAATAAACGCCTACAGACACCTCTCACATTTCCTACCCAGGAACGTTACACAAACCGTATTGAATTTCATTAGACCTACATTAATGGGAAATATTGTTATTGAAATAATGCACTAACAATAAAATAATTACTTTAATTGAAAGACAATTGTTCTTTGGGTATCAATAAAGCTACAGACACTATTAAATAGTATTCTAGTTTAAGCTAATGTGTTATATCTTGTATGTGTTACGCTGAAATGGACCTTTTTAGTGCAGCCGTGAGACACACACTTAGTTTTTGGCATGCCTCTCTTTTTTTGTTATTTCTATGTACCGTGCGATTTCATTTATGACCTAAATAAATATTATTCTTTCTTTCTTTTGTTTAGTGATAAAAAGGTTGACAATGACCTCCGACACTTTTTGCCAGTTACATTTTAGGTCCTATGTTACAGGTCTTATATTGGCTTTTGCCATGAACGGGACAAAACCAGACGAAAGGGTGCTACTGAGAAATTAAAATTGGCCCGTAATTGGCCAGTTTAGACCAAAGTGTAGTCGCGTCTTTTATAATAGTAAAAATAAGGCAGTACTCGTCGATACGGCTCGTATAGTGAGGAGGTTCCTTTCTCTGGAGCCCTAACCTACGGTAACTATATTTTTTTTTACATTTTTAATGTTTTTTTTTTGTGTGTTTTTAAGAAATATTTAAAATTGAAATCTATATGTGTATGAAAATAAATAAACGAAATAAAACACTAAAATCGATACTTGAATTAGTGGTGATATGGATTGAAATTATCTCGAATTGTAAATTCAAGTATAGCGCTCTATAACTTGTTTTCATACTCAATTGTAAAGTCATTAGCCTGAATACTAACTCCCATTTGCTTACGAAATTATTTGTATTGCTGTATTAGAATTGATTGGAAAACTTTAGCGGTCTCTTTGATATTAATTTGAATAGGTTATTTGGTACTATTTCTACAGTAAGTGAGATCTACGAGTAAATATAGATTTTGCGCTTCGTCTTGAAGTCTGGAGCAACAGTGTACCAGTGCAAAGTTACGAGCATATTACTGTGTAGTGTTGTGTCGTGGCGCGGGATACACCAATCAAACGAATAAGTTCAAGCCTACGGTATATCATCATCATCATATAGCCGAAAGACGTCCACTGCTGGAGATAGGCCACACCAAAGGAGGGGGTGCCATAATTGCCACGCTTGGCAGACGGGTTGGTGATCGCAGTGTAGCTGTTGCAATGCACAGAGAATGCTGATGCCTATTCCCTTAGCCTCTTACAACACCCACGGGAAGTGATGAGATGGTGCTATTCTTTTACGTCCGACACCATACAGAACAAAGAAAAAAGAGAAGAAAGAGTGGTGCAACAAACTCCCCAAAATATCCGGCGTGCTTCCGGTGTATTCGTTAGATCGTGCCAATACAGATACTATGAATAGCCCTACTTTCACCAAAACAAACCCTTCCAACTATCAACTCAATCAAAATTCAAAACAAAACGTATCCAATCGCTTTGGAAAGATATTTATCAGTATACCATAAAAGTAAAAGGCGGTAAACGAGTAATATATCCGTGAGAACACGTTAACCCGTCAATATCGATAGGAAACTGTAAAAAGGTCGGTTGAGACGTAAAATGGAGTAATTTTGGCCGGAGAATAAACGGTATAACGTCCTTTAAACGGATACTAGTGTTTATGAGTGAGTTTGTCTGCGATTTAATGTTATGTCAGCCAAAAAAACAGCAGCCGTTTAGTAAACAGATAAGTCACTCAGTATATAAAAAGCCACTGGTCCCAAGAGTCCCAAGGCAAAGACCTCCACGAAATTCTTGAGAGTTTTCTTTTCCGGGTTAACTGAAACCAGCCCTTGCGGTAGGCGACTAGGTCGTCTCGCCACCTCTTCCAAGGTTGGCTTCGGCGGTGCCGCCCATGCTCAGGCACCCATTTTGCGGAGAATATTGCCCAGCGGTCAATGCATGCAATTGACGTGACCCACCCAATCTCATTTTAGCCAGGCAGCCCTTTTTTTTCCACGGCTTTTCCAAACCTCACAAGTTATCGGTCCAACTTGAAGGAGGCTTTCCAATAGATTACTATTGAAAAGTTGGACGGATGACCTGGTGAGGTCCGCGGGAATCCAGTCGAGGTTGAACCGCTTAGGGGAGGCCTAAGTGCAGCAATCGACGTTTTTCGGTTGAACCCTTGATGAACGGAGGCTGCCGACGAGTCACCGAAAAATTCATGGGCACCTATTCCATCCACCGAAGAGGGACACTTTCAAAAAACCGAACGTCTTCACCTAAATAATTGTTAGATAGATAAAAAGCATGTTCTTTATTATGTACATCATTTCAGTTACATGCAGAGAAGTTAGAAGAAGATAACATTACAAAGGGTGTCACATTGCGAGCCTGCGGACGGCGAGCGTTGGGTGGCTCGCTGTCCGATCACCACCAGGCCCGGGTCGATGGCGCGTTGTGTTTCACGCGCGCCTCAAAGAGATGTCAGCATAGAAGACGGAGCCCGCTAGGGCCAGAGCCTGCCAGGGTTGCGGAATTTGTTCGAAAGAGTCACCGCGGCCCTGGAACGCAAAGGGCTTTAGAAGGAACACGGATGGGTTTTAGTCAGTAAGAGTCTGACACGCCCTTCCGCTCCACCCAGAGCGGAAGAAGTCATTTGATGATTTCCCATCCTCAAAAAAAAAAAGAAAAGTGTGACACATTGAGCGGCCTTATCGCTAAAAGCGTGTCATTTAGGCAAACAGAACCTTCAACCATTGAAACATTGTTAGAGTTTTTTCTTCATCGCATACCAAGGTCCCTTCATTTTAAAATAAAAATCTTCCTCGAAATAATATTGCAAATAAAAATGCTACGTGTGCAAACAGTAAACAAAATATGCAAAAAACAATACCCAAAATACAAACAAACATTTAATATTTTACCATATCGCTTATACAGAGTGTTCCCACCATTTTATGTGCACCCTCTATAAGAAAGTGTTCCTCTAAATGTGTATTAATTTCGTTCCAATGCGTTTCGAATGGCAAAGGGTTTTTCGACGCCATTGTGAATCCTTTGTTCCTGGTTGTTTAGTTCGAAAAGGAATAAAGACGAAGTTTATTAAACTTTCTGGGAAGGAAAGAAATCTGTGGACATATAAAAATAATACGTCGGTAGGTAGGAAACGTGCTTATATTACAATTCTTATGTAGAGTATTATATTTCATGGTTTTACTTACCTTTTTTCCATGAGAACTTGTGAAACTTCAGAGCGCCTCCTGGGGCACTAGTATGAAGTCTAAAAACGATCACGATTCCGCTCTAAGAGAGAGACGGCACTTTACATAGCGAATAGCGCTATCCCTTTTATAGCATCGGATTTGGATGGCATTAGCACGTCATAGTAGGCACCGGGTACTTCTTTTGTTTCGTTTCATGTTTTTAATAAAAGGAAAATCGTAGTGTTTGGTCTGTAATTTGGCATAACAGTAAGGTGTTTACTACTTGTTCATATCATTAATTCGAGTCAGTTCGACATAAAATCAAACCGATTTTATGCCGAACAGAATGAAAAACTTTTCCCACAAAATCACTTTTCATAATTATCCTGCGTAACCCTGCATCGCGCAAGCAAAGTTCTCCGTGCGATTTGAACATATACAACAGTCCGAATATCAACTATCGGGCAGTTGCCCACCAGACACAACAACCGTCTAGTTCGGAGGATCCTCCCATTTTCAGTGGAGGTATGCGGGACATTACTCTCTGTTCCGCATACCTCTATACCCCCGTTATCATCATTTACCTGCTCCTCTATGTCTTCATCCTCTATGTCACTTCAGGTCTACGCAACACTTTTTTATTTCCATATTCTCCTGACGACCATTATACTATCATTCAAATCTTTTTCCTAAACATTTCTCACACAATCATTGTTTCTTACGCCTCCCTCTCCATTTATTTATTTATTTATAATTGGCCAACCAACAACTGTATGCATACATGTTTAAATAATGTTTTTCTATTAACTAAGGTTAGTATTTAACTTTTTATAGGTTAGCATCGCATGCTCCATAAAAGTAAAAACTAAATTGCTTAAACTTCACACTTTTCTTTAAAATTAATATAATTAAAAACACAACTATTAAATAACATAATTAAAGTTACAAACCTAAAATAACAAACCAAAAACTACAAAATTAAAATTAAAATTGAAAAACCTAAAACAGACTACAGAAGAAGAAAAAAAATACATTAATAATACATTATACAAATTCTAAACACTGTCAACGGTTACTCTGTGGAACTTGCCAAATGAGTCAAAATTCACGTCAACAAGCTGCCCTACTATGACGTCCTAATGCCATACAATTTCGATGATGTTAAAGGGATAGTGCTATTCGCTTTGTATAGCTCCGTCTCCCTCTTAGAGCGTGGTCGTTTTAAGACTTCATAGTAGGACCCCAGATCGCTGAAGCTGTTTAATAGTTTGCTAAGCCGAGGGACGATAAAGCTAGTACTGTTCTACGGGGAGGGGGGTATAAGGGAGTAATAGAAACACGAGGGAGTCTAGCCATCCATCCACATTTAGATTCATAACAACGTCTCCGTCTGCTATTGTATAGAAAGTTCATAATTTTGACTTAAATAGCTTAAACTAATAATACTTAATATTGTTACGCGTTGAATTAATGCCGGGTACATACCGACATTAGTTACTACTAGTGCCATCTAGTATCGAGTAGCAAAACTGAAAGAGTCAAGTACCTTCTAGACTTTTCTATTAAAAACGGGATATGCGCGTACGAAGTCGCGGGCAAAAGCAAGTGATATAATAATTCCGAATGAAAAGCCAAAGCACACGAACACATGAAAGCCTTGAGTTCCACGGTCCTATAAATTAAACTGACGCAACACCTTGAGCCAATCAGAATCATTCAGCAATGCAGCCTGCGTCCACGCACCGTCGATCATGACGTCATCAATCCTAGCTAAGTAACGACACTATGTCAACCGATGACATATTTACTATCATAGCTCAGAATAAGTTAATATATAAATAGTTTAAAGTTGTCCAGTTACGGTATCATGTGAGATCGGAATCATTCTCTGTACGTCGATTCAAGTTATGTTGACATTTAAGTATTGTGTTCAGCAAATATGATTTGTTTTATGTTTGTGGGAAACAGATAGAATCTTGCTTGAGAAATGCTTTAGTATCATAATGAAAACGTTTTTAGGCCTATCTTGGAGTTTTTGCCTCATGGGCCCTGAGAACCTGACCTAACCATGACCTGCAGAACGATTCTGTAAACATATCGTAGTGAAGGTTCGGGTGAAGTGATCACGAAGTGAGATATCGATCCGTGTAAACAAGATGGAATGACAGCTCACTTCGTGATCACTTCACCGAAGCCTTCACTTCGACATGTTTACAGAATCGACCGACTGAAGCTTTTCAGTATTAAAAGCTAGGGTCAGTAAATTTTTATTCACTCAAACCATTGTTTTACCTAGCAAGTTAGTTTTAGTGGTCAGACAGGCAGTCGCTCCATGTATGCCTAGACTGACCCTCAAATAGTTAGGAAATCGTTATAATAATCTTCATCGTTTTTAGGGTTCCGTACCCAAAGGGTAACTAATGAAACCCTATTACAAAGCCGCCGCTGTCCGTCCGTCCGTCTGTCTGCCAGTGGGCTGTATCTCATGAACTGTAATAGGTAGACAGTTAAAATTTTCACAGAGTGTGATTTCTGTTGCCACTATAACACAAATAGTAAAAATTAAATAAAATAAAAGGGATTCCATACAAGAAACATGTTTTTTTCGGTTTATGGTACGGAACCCTTCCTGAGCAATTCCGCCTTGCACTTGGCCGGTTTTTAGCTGTTGTCTTGGAATAATCACAATTCGCAAATTCGCGGCTTCGATCCCTGAACTGTACAAATAGTTTTGTAAGATGCTGTCACGATACAAAACGAATTTCTTCGTGTTTATCAAACAAAACCCCAAAATACAACGACAGCACAATTTCTTTTCTTATTAAATAAGGTTGAAAATAATCAATTTTTTACTAAAATGAAAAACATTTTCACACCAACAATACTGGCAAATTTTACGTCAACATTCATCAAGTTCTGACAGTCGGAAATAAGTGCAAATTGTGAGTTGTGGCGTGTCAATTTGTGCCAGTGTGTCCCGACCTTATTAAGCGAGGTTCTGGGGACTAAAGTAGACGGGTAAATACTATTTTTTAGGGAAATACTAGTGGATTTCTGTTGGTCGGCTTAGGGTTTAAAACGTAGAATAGAAAGAATAGAATATAATAGAAAGTTCCACAGCTTGGTTCATCGCCGCAAGGTTGCCTGCTTGTCGGTCTTCTACAGATTGTACTTCGGGAAGAATTTAAAGAAACTCCACGACCTCATCCCACCGGCACTTTCAACCATCGGACATCTAGACACACTGCAAGTTATCATCCTACTACCTACCTTTTAGCTATTCCACCAATTCGCACTAAACGTTTCCAAACGTCTTTTATAATGCGCACAGCAAAGGGATGAAACTCTCTGCTTGCGTCTGTGTTTCCGAACGCATACAACCCTAACCTCTTCAAAATTAGAGTGATCAGGCTTCTTCTGGGTAAGCTCGCTCCATCGTCAACTTTGTCTCTGTCATCTATGACCTAGACTAGAGGCAAGAGCAAACCCATCTCAAATACATAAACAATACTTACTCTTGATTATCGATGAACGAAAAAAACATTACTTATGTAGGAGTGAGAGATGAGTCACCCCTGGAACGCAAAGTAAAGAAGGAACACGGATAGGTTTTAGTCAATAAGAGTCTGACACGACGTTCCGCTCCACCCAAGGCGGAGAAAGTCATTTGATGATCTCCCATATTTAAGAAAAGGGTAAGTATTTCAAGGGTCAAGTGACCGAGGTTTTACCTGACTACCCCAGAAATAGGACAAAGTTTTTTTTATAATCTGATACGGTTTAATAAGATTCAACTTTTCCCAACTATATTAGGGTCGGGCTTCCAGTGTTCTGGTCGATTCTGTAAACATGTCGAAGTGAAGGCTTTGGTGAAGTGATCACGGGAGTGTGCTGTCAATCCATATAATCAAGATGGAATGACAGCTCAGTTTGTGATCACGTGACATGTTGATTATATCGATTTTGATTATTAAATTGATTAGTCGACCGGTAGTAATTCAAATGGAGCGACTACCTATCTGATCATTAAAACCATTTGCTGGGTAACGCAATGCTTTCGGTCTCTTTTCTATCCGTAACGACAGTTAAACACACGGAGGAGTCTCAATATGAAAAGTATGGCCACCCATCCACGGACCGACCTTGTCCAGCATTGCTTAACCTTGAAGATCAACCCGTGTCGATATTATTGCCAACCAAGAAAACCCTCAATATTTACCAAAAATCACGCTCGATGTTCAAAAGAAACTTCTTAACGAGAAACATGTTACAAATAACTAAAACTCGTAAAGTCGTAAATCATTCGTTAAAACAAATATCTAAGTAAAACTTTTTTAATAATATCATCCACCCTTACAAGCTGGCAGGTCCAATTAGGATACTCCCTTTAACATCCATTAATTTTCTTCGGAACACCGTCGGAACTTGTTAAATGTCCATCTGGGAATTTGGGGTTCTTACGGAGTAATAGTGTGCCATCGATAGGTCTTAGACAAGTGACGTTCATCCGGTCGATTCTGTAAACAAGTCGAAGTGAAGGCTTAGGTGAAGTGATCACGAGGTGAGCTGTCAATCCATATTATCAAGATGTCACGTGAGCACGAAGTGAGCTGTTATTCCATCTTGATTATATGGATTGACAGCTCACCTCGTGATCACTTCACCCAAGCCTTCACTTCGACATGTTTACAGAATCGACCGGCTGTCAGAGGTAGCATGGCGAAGGTGATTGTCAAAATTTCAGAAATGTACGGAATTGACAAACGCTGAAATCTAGACCTACCCCAGAGCCTCAGAGGCTCTAAAAACTGCCATACTATTAGCGACTGCGATTAGGAAGGTACTATAGTTATTTGTGTTCAAATTATTACAGACCTAGACGTGGGGCAGTTCTTGATCTAAGTTATAAAATTAAGCACACGACCATGGTAACACCTAACTATTATATGTATATACACTTAGATAAAAAACTAAACGTAGTCCAAAATATGGCGTCGAAAAATTCCTCGGCATCGCTGGCAGCATTGCCACATTTTATGGCAATGTTTATCCTTTGTCCAAGGTGAAAGCGAGCCCTTCGGCGCAGTGTCAACAACGTGGTCGCTCACAATGGGCCTCATCAGTTACCCAAAGAGCAATGGATAGGGCAATGCTCGGAGTTTCCTTGCCTGATCGCATCAGGAATGACGATATCCGCAAGAGAACCAAGGTAACCGACATAGCGCGAAGGATTGCCAAACTGAAGTGGCAGTGGGCAGGGCACATTGCTCGCAGAACAGATGGTCGATGGGGCTGAAAAGTTCTGGAGTGGCGACCGCGTACCGGAATACGCAGCGTGGGAAGGCCTCCCACAAGGTAGACTAATGACCTGGTGTGGGTCGCGGGAAGCTGATGGATGGACGCACAGGACCGGTTGTTGTGGCGACACTTGGGGAGGCCTATGTCCAGTACAGTGGACGTCTTTCGACTGATATGATGATGATGATGACATTCTCGCATTTTCTTTATGAGAAGCAGAGGCTTTGCATAACGATACGACAGATACTTAGAAATCTAATAGAAAAGACAATTTTTCTTCGACTGAAGACCAGACAAACCATCAAACAGTTTATTATTAGTGATACCAACACATTATGTAAATATTCACGCCGCGGCTCGGCGACATCCACAATACAATGAGTTTTTATATATATTATTATATGAATGTATTCGAGAATAAATTCAAGGGATGAATAATTCAACGTTCTTCTACTTAAGAATAGCCTGAATAATATTTGACGTTTAATTTTAAGATTCCCCCCTTCCTCTTTTTAGGGGGGACGCAGGTGAACGTTGATGGCCGATATTTTTTCCGCGAATATTTTAGCATACTTCTTCCGACAATTTATTTTAAGTTCCTCGATCAATGATGTGTGGTAGATATTGCTGACAACCAGAAAATGTGTTATTTTTCCTACTCACCATCATCTACCTAGCCTTTTCCCATCTATTATTATATTGGGGTCGGCTCCCAGTCAAACCGGATTCAGCTGAATACCAGTGTTTTACGAGGAGCGGCTGCCTACCAGACCTCCACAACCTATTAACTGGGTAACACTATAAAATCGACATTATACGCATGTAATTAAGAATATAGTAAAAGCTAAATAATGACAGCCACACGGGTCGACGGTTCGACGTTGAGTGACGCTTGCCAAGGAAGATCCTTGGATGGGTGACCATTCTTTACCTACCGAGACTCCTTCGTGCCCCGGAAAGGACACACACTAGGAAGTGGTGACGGGCGGGCGTTTTGAGGGACTGCCTTTATGTAGAACTTTGACGTTCAAAAAGTGCTATAGTAGGCGCCAGATAAATGTGGAATAAAGTATTTTTTTATTTTTTTATAAAGTATATTGACCTTTCCCTAATAACTGTTCATAGGTACCTGAACAATTAAATATGAATCGTTTTTCATTATTAGACAATGTTAAGGATCACGAGAGATGATGATTCGGGACAGCTTTGTGTCATTAATTCCGTTTTTCAAATTAAAAATGTCAATAATTGTAGGTGGGTCAATGACCGTTATTCCACGATTATCTGGCGCCTACTATAGCACTCAGCTTAATTTAAATAAATGACATTTGATTTTTATTTTACGCGTTACGTACGACTGAAATTTCAAGATTTTTCTTGTGCTAATCCCCACGTTCCTATGCAACTTAATTTGCCACTGCACTTTTAGTTTAATATTGCCTACCTATCACAAGCCGTTGGTCCCGGCTGTCATTTGTAGATCTCTTGCAGTCGTTACAGATTGTCAGGTGTAAGGTGGACCGATGATTTTTTCGCGATCGATGTGTTTTTATTGGATTTAAATTTTAATATAATGTATGGACAATGTCTGAAATAAATAAATTTATTTATTTATTACCCAGTTACTGGGGCGTAGAGGTCAGATAGGCAGCCGCTCCATGTAAAATACTGGTACTCAGGTGCATCTGGTTCGACTGGAAGCTGACTCCAATGTAGTTGGGAAATGGGTAGGCAGATTGATTTATTGAACACGGGATGTGTTCAATAAATCAATCTGCCTAAAATCGCTGTTTATATTTATAGGTTTAGTAAGTCGGTCGTCTGTAGTTGGCCTTAGCATTAGTTTGCGGGAGACGCTCATATTTTGAAGTAGTTTCATGAATTTTCTCATGTAATTAAGTAGACTCGGTTTTTATTTATGAACGAAATAAGGCGTTCCAGCGGCTGTATAGAAATTCTCCCTACTTTTTTTTTACTAAGATGTTTTTTCTGAGTGGACAAAGTACGTGTGTCCTCTCTTATTTACTCTTCAACTTTAATCCTTTCAGAATGTTTTATTTATCTATTCTTACATTTTTTTTATTTTATTTTAACACCAAGTACAAAATTATAATATCCATAATAAAGATCCTAACCTAAAACCCCAAAAGAAAACGCTATAAAATCATAACTTATAAAATTTTATGAAATAAATTCCCCCTCATCACTCTGCTTTTACGACAAAATCAAAATCTGATCCATATTGCAACATTAAAATATTTTAAAGGACTGTAAACCGTCAGAATTCCTTCCTTATAATCTTGGAAATGCACTTAAATATACGATAAAGGTTTATCATCCGTGATATACCTCAGTAACTTCGTACACAGATCGCTTTTGAAACCTTAGGAAAACTCTCATTAGAAAACCAAAACCAACAAACAAAGAACCTTAAAATACACTAAAACCTACAGCATGATATCTCAGCTAAACCTGGTCGTGGAAAAACAATAACCAGAATCCCATGACCCCTGGTTTTTCTTTCATTTATTAGCAAAGTTAGGTTATGTTAGGGGTCAAAGGAGATTGGCTCTAAATAAAACGATATCCATGATCGAGCGTTTAATTTATATCCGTTGTAAAACACGAATAATATTGCTGTGGTATTGACAAGAAGTATGAGTTTTGGTAACCCTTGTTTTATTGAAGGACACAGTGCAGAAATATAAACGGAACTTCAGTACAAAAATCCAGTAGGACAATTTCTTGCGTGGCATGTTTGTGTTAGGCTGTGACGTTGCATAGGGTTGAGAATCATGCTAGCGAGTAATTCGAGAAAAATGTATCGATGCTAGTCGAGTTAGATTACCTAGTATAACCGATGGATGAAATAATTGGTCTGAACGTGTCGTAAATAAAAATGAAATATGGCTTTGTTTTACAATAACAAACGAGAACCTATAAGATCGTTATACTGAATTTCTCTTTGCTATTATTTTGATTCCTTCAATAAACAATAAATTGAAGTAAATTACAAGGTACCGTAACTTGTAGAGATTTATCGATTTATGCCTGGGAAAAAGGCAAATAAGATTGTTTATTTCAGTAATTCAGTGTTTATCTATAATATTCTAGAAAGCTAAGAGCGAGTACATTAGAACTATTACTAGATTTTACCAGCGGCTTCGCTCGCCTTCAAGTTTTATTTTCATAAAAAGTAGCCTATAGCCATCTCCAGGCTCCCATCTATCTCTGCACCAAAATTTATCAAAATTGGTTCAGCAATCTAAGCGTCAAAGCCTAACAAACATACACACTTTGTTATGTTTACTCAATCTTGGTCATGGCAAGGATTAAAATAGTCAATGGCATACTTTTGGCTATCGTTATCAAGGACAGACCAAAAAAGAGTATTTTATTAGTACATCCCCAAATTTAATTATTATACACTTGAGTAAGTATATTTAAAAAAAAAATGTTATATGGATAAACGATTCACCTGCCATATTATCTCTTCAACACCTTTTGTTGGCTAGTAGAGAAAACTTAAAGCATCAAGTTTGCCTACCTACACAAATGTGCATGAACTTTAAATATATACACAATAATCCCAGGCCAACTGCAAACCAATCTCAAAGTAAACACAACAGCTCACCATTTCCAAACTCCTACTACCTAAGTATCGATACTCAATCGAACGACCCAGTAATCGTGTCCCCACACTACTCGTAACTCGTACCGCATAATTCGGCAGTAAGCTATCATCCACTGGCGACATAACTACTCCAATGACGTACTTCCATCGATTCTGCTTGATACTTGTTTATGAGAGCCCTGCATCTTGGGTAAGGATTTTGGAAATAAATATCTTTAAGAATTGTATAAGATATAAGTATTTAGCCCCACTGATGGGCAAAGGTCTCCCTCTCCCCTTTTAAGTGACTTCGAAAAAAGGAGGAGATTCTCAATTCGGTTGTATTTTTTTGTTACTTCATAACTCCGTCATTTATGCGATCAATTATTTTTTATGTGAAGGCATAGTCTTCCCGATTAGTCCCATATAAATTTCAAAATCGGTTCAGTAGTTTGGTGTTTTAAATCAAAATAGTTGAAAAAATTATGTCATCCAAGTAAACGAAATTGCGAATTTTGCTTTCATGTGACTTTCCAGTATTTTTTTACGGATTACCTACGAAAAATGATAAAATACTAAAAAGCGTAAAATAAAATAAGCTTTTTTTACAAAAAAAAACAATCGACTTCCTTTTTTTCTATAAACTATCAGTCGAGTCAAAAGGGTAGGTATAACATTTAGCCCTTCTTGCAATATCACCCTGTATGGCAGACCTACGTTCAGCAGTGGAAGTCTCCCGGCTAAAATAATGTTGATCCAGCCAAGAATCCTAAAAGAAAAATATGGAGCTTGAAATTACGAAACAATTAGATAACAAATCAAAGTGTTATCTAATTTCAAGCTCCACGTTAGAAAAAGTGAAATTAATTGAATACCAGAAAGCAAAGGTGCATTTTATTCGACCATCGGATTAGCGTAGATCTTAGGATTAGGACCGTATTGATAAGTCGCTCTCATTTTGAAACATTTTATTAGATACTATCTTTTGCCCGCGACTTCGTATATATCCTATTTTTCCCGTTTCCGTAGGAATTTCGGGACAAATTATACATGTAAACCTTCCTCTTGAATCAACTGTCTATTGATGAAAACCGTATTAAAATCCGTTGCGTAGTTAAAAAGATATTAGCGTACAGACGGCGAAAGCGACTTTATTTCATACTACGAGTATGTAAAGAAGTGAACGTTCAAAATTTCCAGGGAGTACTAAAAGAATTTAAATTTATCACACAAGCGCATAGCATCAAATCCTGCCTGTCCAGCCTTTTCCCAATTATGTTGAGGTCAGTCTTATCGGATGCAGCTGAGTACTAGTATTTACATGAAGTGACTGCACATCTGAACGCCACAACCCAGTAACTGAGTAAATGATACCCCTTGGCAATACTGGTGGTGATAACGCTGGTGTGTTTCTTGGCTTGTACAAATGACAGCCGGGACCAACAGCTCAAACCTGCTTTTCTAGGCACGGAGGAATATCGATATAGAAAAATAAAAAAAAGCATTATTATTAAGATTTTTTTTTTAAACCCCGTAACTCAAAATGGCTGCTGGTGTCTGACTTCCCGTCTTCTTCTTCCTTTCGAGTCGATGGTTAACTCCTTAGATTTTTTGGGCCCAGTAAGTTGCCACCTCAATTGCAGCGTCGGTAGCCTTCATCAAATCCCCCAAAGTACAGGTGCTCTTCAACGTGTGGCTCATGTTTTGAACAGGAGCACCGCACTCACATTGGGTATCCGACAGGTCTATGAAACCCCATTTTTCCAGGTTGAACCTTCCCGTTACAACTGTTAAAGATCTACCTTATCCTCTATTTATTTGACCAGTACGATTGTATGGACTTTAAAAGAGACTTTGACCTCTGAGTTTGTTTTGGTGTTTCTTCTCAGGGTAGTCAGCTAGGAAACACCGGCCTCATGTAGTTTAAAAATGACCAAAAAAGATTGACGTGTAAAAGTATTATGTTTAACATACTTACAAAAAAATATCATTCAGGTAGTACCTGGAAAATCAATGATAGCTCGGCCTTTCCAAGGCACAGAGGAATCTCGGTATGTCAAGGAAACATCCACAGACGTGTTCTGAAAACCTTGAAAATCGACCCGTGCACTGCCATTATTTGCAACTGGGCCCAGCAGTTATTACTTAACTACGAGCTCCTCAGGTTAGATGCGCAGTTTCTTCATGTAAAATACTAGTACTTAGCTGCCTGGAGTTAACTGTAAGATGAACCGAACATGGTTGGGAAAAGGCTGATGATGAAATAAACGGCGTTAAAGCATCTGGAGCTAATTATAGCTGGAGGGAATTTAGGGTATTAAAGGATATTAAAAAACAAAATTATTTAAAAAAAAAATATTTTTATTTGTTGTAAACCTACCACAGAGTAGTCTTTTTAACCCAAAGGTTGACTGGTAGAGAATGCCTAGCTACATTAAGTCCGCCCATGTACCACTATTGTACATAAAGTTTAAATAAATAAATAAAGAACCAATAAAGCTTCTCCACGGATCAGCCACCCATCCAAGGACTAACCTCAGAAAACCTTGAAGGTCTTTTGTTTCACTCAGCCACGAGAACCACAAACCAAAATTAGCTCAGTACATTTCCAAAAATATTGTCACACAAACGCGACAACACTATCCCTAATCTCTCCCCTAATCTTTTCCTATCACAAGGCTACCCTCCGATGTTTGTCGCATAATTCGGTACTCAGCTACTACCGAGTACCGTATCGATTCCTAGAATCGAGATAAGTGCCAATAATAGGTTATCTTTATACAAGCTTTCCTTTGAGAACGCCAAGTGATATCGATTGAATGGAAAATATAGTTTTCCTTAAGCTTGAAGGTTATCTTCATGGTTCTGATGTTTTAGCTCGTTAGTGAATGATCTTTGATATTATTTGGTCTTGATTATAAATAGATATTAGGGAGGGAACGTAGATTATCTTAACGGAGATTATCATATGCGGTACAAATCTTGACTTCAGCGAAAGCCAAGGAAATTAGAGTATGGAAACACGTGTTCCGTACCATTAGGTATCTATAAATACGGCAAAAAAATCATGTCTGTTGTATGGGAGCCCCCTTAAATATTTATATAATTCTGTTTTTTAGTTTTTGTTGTTACAACAGAAATACATCTTCTGTGAAAATTTCAACTGTCTAACTATCACGGTTCATGAGATACAGCCTGGTGGCAGATGGACGGACAGCGGAGTCTTAGTAATAGGGTCCCGTTTGACCCTTTGGGTTACGAACCCTAATAGAGAAAAAATAATATTTTATAGAAGAAAGTTCCGACAATTTCTTAGTGCCCCATAAAATAAAACGGCTCCACTAAACAGTTGCACGCTTGGTACTGAAGCAACAGCAGTAAATTTTACGTACAACTAACTACAACCAGGGGGTCGAACTTTGAAGACAAGAGTGAATAGGTTCCTGCCATCCAAGTGGGCATCATCGTCACTTACCATCAGGTGACATGGTGGTCAAACACAAACCTAAAATCAGTAAAAAATATGAGGTTGATTTATATCTCGAACTCGAACCAGAACACTGTTACAACTTCATTATATAATACATATTAATCTTGCTTCCTCAAAATATAACTTATAAACTAAGACACACGAAGTGACGGCGTCGAGTAACGCTGCGTGGTGTCGCTTAGCCTGCCTGCGAAAACGTCGGTAGACTACATACACCCTTCGGCCAAAACTCTTCCTTTAGGAAAGTGTCGATATATTGTGTCGGAAACCGCACCACAAACGACTTGAAGTTGGTGTTCTGACGCTGCTCCAAATTCTCGACCCTCAAGGTCCAATTGGTCTTCACCTTCATGTACTCCTCGATCTCCTCAACCTTCGTGGAGTGATGCAGTCGGGACACATTCAGCAACGTCGAAGGTATCGTTGGACGTAGCAGCATATTTGGTCCTGTTAGTCAAGCACCGCATTGATTCGACAAGTAGGCCGCCGATGCAAAACTGCATAATTATAAACTTGCGAAACCAGTTGCGGCTGCGAAGGTAAGAATTTATGCGGAAGTTCCGCATTTCCGGATGCGGAGGTGAAGTTCCGTTACAACCTTAATAATGATACCTATTAATGAACCTTTTTCTATAATAAGGGTTAGTGTACTTTAATGTCTTGTTGTCCGAAAATAATACACCTTATAAATAGGGTGACTATAGTCTGTAGGTAACTAGTAAATCGGATAAATGGAGTGATTTTATCAAAGATTTCGGAAATATTTTCTCGGTATTCTTTTATGTGGTAAATACTAATAGGATTTATAAGACTTCAACCTGAATAGAGTTCAATGAATACAGTAATGTGCCCTATATATTCTATTTAAAGACACGTCCTTTGGAAACTGGCTAAACAAACGATAATTTTATTGATCTAAGATATGTTATTTCCGAGGCTGCGCTCCTACAAGGTTCAAAGTTTTTTCCGGAGGTAATCTCCGAATCAGTCACCTCAAAACTTATTTGTTCCATTCTCTTTGCATTGCAACAGCTACACTGCGATCGCAAACCCGCCTGCCAAGCGTGGCGATAATTTCAAACCCCCACTTTGGAGTAGGCCTATGTCCAGCAGTGGACGTCTTTCGGCTGATATGATGATGATGATTGTAAAGGAAGTGAAGGATCAAAAAATCACAAAAAAAAAGTTTTTAAAGAAGCAGAATATTAGTATTCAAATAAACAAAAAACCAATATACACGAAATAAAACCCGTTCAAATATCTACGGAAACCAAGGCAGTGGTTTTCAACTTTGCATACAAACGTGACCACATTGTGAATTTTAAACCCAATATTACCGAGTGTGTGACTTGGAGTGACGCCAGTTCTAATTCTTCAACTGGTAGAAACTGCAAAAGGGGAGAACACTGTAAAGTCTTATATAAACTAAACTTGTATTCTTATATTTTGATATAATTACAATCCGTCGCCATGAACTTGAGTACCGACTTTAGCTTCGAATATTTATGTTGGTTTTTCTCCTTTTTTATTTTTTCATTTAATATGGGTTTGCTCTTGACTCTAGTCTAGGTCATAGATGACAGAGACAAAATCGACGATGGAGCGAGCTTACCCAGAAGAAGCCTGTTCACTCTAATTTTGAATAGATTAGGGTTGTATGCGTTCGGAAACACAGACGCAGGCAGAGAGTTCCACTCCTTTCCAGTGCGCAATATAAAAGACGTTTGGAAACGTTTAGTGCGAATTGGTGGAATAGCAACATGGTAGGGATGGTAACTTGCAGTGCGTCTAGATGTCCGATGGTAGAAGGGGGCCGGTGGGATGAGGTCGTGGAGTTCCTGGACACTCTCCCCGAAGTACAATCTGTAGAAGACCGACAAGCAGGCAACGTTGCGGCGATGAGCCAAGCTGAGAAGCTTGGCATCCACCAGTCTTACCTGTCTTTCCTGTTCTTACCAGTCTTTCCTTCGCTTACTATTCGGTGAGATTGTGGTCAAACAGAGTATTTAAGCAGTTATAATCAGTGGTCGGAGTAGGCAGAGCTATTTTTGAAACTTGCGACAAGGTTTCATAGTATGGACATGCCAGAGATACCGGGATTCACTAACACTGGGATTTAAAAATATACTTGTTAAGCTTGGTGATGATTTTTAGAGGTACTCGTGTGTATATATGCCGAGGGTTATATCTGAATTTAAATAAAACTAGAATTGAATTAACCGCATTTAATTAGATTATACCTAAACTTACGTGAAACAAATCGTGGTGGTATGTAAGTTAGGTCGTTTTACATAGCTAAGATTATTATAATGAATTAGCGAATAAATGTAAAATTTCGGGATCCCAGTGTCATATCCATATTAATATATACATTCGAGGTCATTGACCCCAAATAGCTTTATTCCGACCACTGGTTATAATATATCAAAAGAAAAAACATTTTATATGAACTTCCGAGCCAAAGCAAACGCGTATCAAAATTAAATAGGAGTCAGCGGAAATTCTACATTATAATTTATTTTATTTTTATTTTTCTTTCCAGTTATTATAGTCCATAACTTTTTAAACGGAAATGGTCATTTAAACAACCAAAACAATATTATGGTAAATAGTGACCCCACTTTCCACATTAATCTGTTTTGTCCACAAAAAAAACATGACACATGATTGTATGTATATTCGTCGCATTTATGACTAAAAGCCTACCGGAAGTCGGCTAGGGTTGCTTTCATAGAGCATCCGGCACGCGACCGGAAGTACATATCTACACATGAGTAAGAGACGGAAATGACGGCGGTTTGTCGTCGCCATGTTTTATGAATAAAAATACTGTCAAGTGTGAGTCGAATTATAAGGATGAATTTATAAATCTATATTTAAGTGAGCCTCAATACTCCTCCGTGTGAAAGCACGTTAAGCTGATGATCCCAGTTGACATTTAAAGATGTCAGACAGTCATTACGGATAGTCAGAAGCCAGAAAATTTACTTCGTCTCGCCAAGGGGTATCGTGTTATCCAGTTACTGGTTACAGTTATTACTATAGAGTTGAACCTTGAATTGGGTTCTCTACAGCATACTTCTGTACTGTACTGTATGGTGTCCGACGTAAAAGAATAGTACCATCCCATCGCTTCCCGTGGGTGTCGTAAGAGGCGACTAAGGGACTCACCAGAGAATGGGCAGCGGCATTCTCTGTGCATTGCAACAGTTACACTGCGATCGCCAACCCGCCTGCCAAGCGTAGCGATTATGGCAGTCTCCCCTTGGGGGAGGCCTATGTCCAGCAGTGGACGTCTCTGGGCTGGTATGATGACAGAATACTTTAGTGCGATGGAGGGAACAGCAGAACAGAACAGCACAACAAAAATTTGAAATAACTCATTTAAAACCTTACTTAAAAATAACCGAACCCCAAGGTGTAAATTGTTAATTAACTAAGAATCACTCATTTTTTATATTTATTATTCATGTTACATACACATACACACAGAAATATAGTAATAAATAACATTATAATTGAGTACAAAGTAACTACTTATTTCTAACGTGCACGCAATCATGAAAAAGAAATATTGACAATAGTGTGTAAGAAGAGTATGTGAAGCCTTAAACTGAAGAAACAAATAAAATGCGAAAATATACTTACACAATATATGCCGAATACTATACTTATGATATAGAATAAATAAATAAATTTATACATACATACAAATGTATAACTATAACAGTTGAGAGGAAAGGTGCTCTTTACCTCGTTTTTGTCCTGAGCTGTTTAGCCATTTCCTATCTATGTTAGGGTCTGCTTCCAGTCTAACCAGATGCAGCTGAGTACCAGTATTTACACGAAGCGACTGCCTATCTGACCTCCAGAACCCAGTTACTGGGTAACACGATACCCCTTGACAACACTGGTGGTGATAACACTGGTGTGTTTCTTGGCTTGTACAAATGACAGCCGCGACCAACAACTTAACGTGCTTTCCGAGGCACGTAGGAATATTGGTATGTTAAGATGGTCACCCATCCACGGACTAACCTTGGCAAGCGTTGCTTAACCTTGAAGATCGACGCGTGCGGCTGTTATTATTAAGTCACGAGCTTCTCCTTGCTAATTCACTAACATCATTGTTTAATCATTTGACGACACGGTTGGCGCAGTGGTTGAGCTATTGGCTGCCGCGCTGCGTCTCGTGGGTTCGACTCCTGCACGGATCAAGTATTTGGATGGCCTACAGATAGTTGTTCCGGGTCTGGCTGTTTGTGAGTATCTATGTTTTTAAATCATCCACGATACAGGAGAAAATCCTAGGTGGGGGGCAATGTTTTAACAAAAAAAACTGTAAAAATAAAAAATATCAAAATATGTAGACACATCAGCAATATCATCATCACTTCACCAAGGAAACATAACCCTAAAAAGGATAAGGCACAAAAACAAAACTTCGCACTCCACTCACAAGTAGGTACGTCACATTCAAATAAAAGTCCTCAGCCGGTCCTCATAGTAACAACACTCTCGAGGCCCCAAACTTGGAAACTTGTCGACAATTCTGATCCAAAATTAGTATGGTCTGTCAACCTCCTCGATTCTGAGGAGTTACATGCAAAGCCGTTACACGACATGCGAAGGCCTCTTGAAAGTGGATGGGAGGTTGGCTGGTACCATTGGTGGGTTGGGGGTACTGTTCGAGAGAATGTATTCTAGTGTAGAGAAATGTGTTGGTGAAAATTACTTTATAAATAATATTTATTTGATGAGCTGTAAAATGAGGAAGAAATGTAAGTACTATTTTTGGGGGTTCCGAACGTTCGTATGGAAAAACGGAAACCTATTTGTCCTTCTATCACAGCGCATTTGCTCTGCATGATATAAATATCCCGTAGGTATAAACTTTTGTTATCCATACACGTAAGTAAGTATATAGGATCACTGAATCCATCACCATCATCATATCAGCCAAAAGACGTCCACTGCTGGATATGGGCCTCACCCAAAAGGGGTTGCCATAATCGCCACGCTTGGCAGGTGGGTTGGCGATCGCAGTGTAGCTGTTGCAATGCACAGAGAATGCTGCTGCCCATTCTCTGGTGAGTCTTTTTGTCACCTCTTACGACACCGATGAGAAGTGATGGGATGGTGCTATTCTTTTACATCCAACACCATACAGAACTGTCACTTAATTGGTCCAATGGAATTTGGGCACATTGCCTGTGACAGACGGAGAGCCAGACAGATACACAAAGGTTCAATTTCACATTCGAACATACAGAACACTCAAACAATATTTTAAACTCACCTACTTGATTTGAAGAGTTTTTTTTTTGTTATATCGTCCTCCGATCGTTTTGATTTTCGAGATTCAACGTGAATAAGTAACAAATGGTACCAGCATCCGTGGGTTAAGTGTGACCAGTCTCAAACTCACGTGAAGGACTCTCGGACCGCGGATTATCTTATGTAACACAACTCATATATATACATATCAGCTATGTATGTAAATATGTCACACTCTGACGGATTATTACACTTCTTGTTGTTCGAGTTTTCGGGGATATTTGTCACGGAATTCAAGTAATCCGTCAAAAGAGTACCGACCCGAGGGTTGGTAATCTTTTATTTGGGGTGCATTTAAAGAGTTGAAGTGTTGATGATACTTTAAGTACAGACTTAAGCAAATTACATCAAGTTACAACAATCTGTCAAATTTCTTTAATAGATTTTCAACTTTATCGTTAAAGCATTAGGTTCAATTTTGTAGCGGAATTTGTTGCGGAAAGAGTCACCGCGGCCCTGGAACGCAAAGGGCTTTAGGACTAGTCTGACACGCCCTTCCGCTCCATTCATTGGTGATTTCCCATCCTTGTTCAAGGTTGATTGGGAAATTTGACAGTTTTGGGTAGCTTGATATGCTGGAGTCTGTACGTCAGTAGCACATGGGGGAGTCAGTTTGCCAACTGATAAAATCTTTTCACTTTAACGGAAGAGAAAATAATAAATATTTAATTCATAAAAAAGATATACTTACAGAGAAAAGAGCACAAAGGTACTGCTTTTCATAAGAAATTTCTTCCATTTAATTATATTAGATCATTTAATTTTCTGATGGTTAAAACAAATGTGCTATAATATCGCATTGGGTCTAGCCTGTAAGGATATTTGAATGTTTAGAGTGAATAAATAAATAAATCTTTACAAATAACTGCCTATGTATCATTCGGATGTACAAACTATTTTACAAAAAACCTAACAAGCTTTCCTGTTTATATACCACTTTTTTAGATTTGTAATTTTAAAAGAAGAAAGAAAAAAAATGGTTATTTTGCACAGACAAGACGCACGTTCTACTGTAGTCTTTCATCATCCAAGATTCAGTAGTAATACAAATAAATACATCTGTTACCTCGATGTTACTTCATATATTTATATGGGTCGTCCCTCACTGAATATAATAAAACACGTGCCCGTGGTATGTTGTTGTAAAGTTACAAAATATGATTGACTGTAACTGTCTATTTAATGAATAACTATGTAACTTTACTAACATATCGAGGGCCGCCATCTTGTTTTTGTTTTCAGAATTCATTTAGCCTTTGTCACTTCGGCATTTAAGAAGAATCTAATAATATAACATTTGTTAAAACCGACTCGCGTGCAAAGGGTACCGAACGAATTTCACTTTTGTTACATGTTGTGTGTAATACCTCTACGTAATGGTTATATATCTGTAATTCTTGAAGCAATAAATTTATTATTATTATTATGTTACTTTAACACTATAGAATTCTTATAGATTTTGCAGTAATCTACAGGTAAAAAACTATTATCTGCATTTATTCTTCAAAATTTTCGGCTCAGTAGTTTCGTAGATAAGGAGTGATGGTAATTTTTCGCCTGATTTTTTGAATAACTTCAAAACTATACCTATCTGTGAACCAAATAACACAATCAGTCCAGCAGATTTGGAGAAAATAGTCTGTGACAGACGAACTCTAAAAATGATTTAATCGACTGTTTAGGTATAGCACAAGTCATATAATTTAAACCTGTTACAAAACACAATAATTATTTACTTAATAAGGTACCTAAGTNGTTACTTTAACACTATAGAATTCTTATAGATTTTGCAGTAATCTACAGGTAAAAAACTATTATCTGCATTTATTCTTCAAAATTTTCGGCTCAGTAGTTTCGTAGATAAGGAGTGATGGTAATTTTTCGCCTGATTTTTTGAATAACTTCAAAACTATACCTATCTGTGAACCAAATAACACAATCAGTCCAGCAGATTTGGAGAAAATAGTCTGTGACAGACGAACTCTAAAAATGATTTAATCGACTGTTTAGGTATAGCACAAGTCATATAATTTAAACCTGTTACAAAACACAATAATTATTTACTTAATAAGGTACCTAAGTAACCCATTGATAACACAAAAACATCACAATCAACTACTAAACATAACCAAACATTAAGATTGCAAATGCAGGCACTCCCCAAAAAGCTCGACGTTAATACTTGGACCGCGACACGTGTGTGCGGAGGAAAAAATAAAGAAAAACGCAAACGTCCTGCGCCCCGAGATAACGTCAATTAGTAAGATGTATGGCTGTTTCGTAAAGTGTGGCCTGACCACATCGTAGGGAAGGAAAGAAGGTTAATGCCAGTTATTAATGGACATCCAGAAATAATAACAATTATTAATTACCAGCTTTTGCGAGCAGCTCCGTGCTTGTGAAAGTACTTATACGTACGGATGAGGAGATTGAGAAGTATCCTTTGTTCTATTCCAGGACATGATCTAGCTGTGTGTGGCAATTTTCATATAAATCTATTCCGTCGTTAAGAAGTTACTAACAAGACAACCAAACTAACTTTAGCATTTATAATATTATGTAGGAAATTAGGATTATTGTTTTGTTCTGTATACAAAAAAAAAAAAGAATAAATCCAATTGGGGAAGGAATGGAATTTAGATGCTAGCCTTGGGAGAGTGTTACTGCACTTTTGATCACTGACTGTACCTATACTGCCGTTATAAAAAAAAGGACTTATCGACATTAAACGAAGTATTAACTGATTTCCGATTTTAAGTTATTTTCAAAATGTCGGAAATCGGTTACTTCGTTTTGTGTAGATACGTGTTTTTCTTATGGCGGCAGTAAAGTTCAGCCACATTCTGCTAGTTGTGTTTAATTCTTATGTCATAGGGTGCAAGTTTTTTGGCAATGACCGTGCAGAAATTCAGACTCCGGGCTGTTATTGAGATATTCAAGAAGGGAATTACTATATTGAGTGAGTATTATTATACTTACTTTAAAAAAAAACCTGAAATATTGACCCAAACTCTTCACCAAGGATAAGCATATTGCCAACATACACGCTGAAATTTTAATGGTTGTTTTCCCGCGGCCGAACGATTTGCCATCAGTAGTACTATCGAAACATAAAGTCGAAACTTAAAAAAGAAAAATGTTTTATTATTTTTCATAAATTAATTGTATTACCAAGACAAACTCATTTCGCTGCGGGAAAACAACTATTGAAATTTAACGCTTATTTTTTTATATTAGAATTTAGTAATACTTAAATATGAATGTGTGTTTATTAATCTGTAAGTTACCATTGTCAGGATGTGACAATATGCGAGTCATTTTAACATTAGAAATTACTGTCGTATTATATCACTAGATGGCGTTAGTATGGTGTGTTTTTATTTTTGCGTGAATTTTTTTGGTTGTTTTAAACATTTATAATTTTACCGTTTCTGTCGAGTTTGCGTGCTACATCCGGTCCCCACTCTTGTTGGTTTCATTAAATAATATTGCCTATTTCAAAATCCTGTATTGATAGGAATAGGCAAATTAACTCCAGTTGGTGTAATTGTTCTCAATACAACAAAGTCAAAGCCAACATGCTGCAATCATACTTTACCACTTTTGTTGTACTAATAAATCTTGTCAGAAAATCTCAAAGTCGATACAGAATGAGACTTCTCACTTCCTCTTTACACACCTTGGCAGATATAATAATGTATGAGATGATTATACGATCTCATTGTGGAGCAGTGACCACTCGAATTAGTGTCGCTATATCTCACCGGGCGTTAGCGCATGGATGAAGATTTTTAGGCCTTTGTTTAGGCCCCCAACGGTAGAACAACAAAGAAAAAATCTTCAGTTTGGGTTCCAAGAACAGAACAATTGAAAGCATTTGTTGTTCAAGTGTTTATTGTAGAGGTATGGAGAAAAAGATACTCAAAATCAGGATGTTAGAGTATGATGCCAGCCTGGCAGGGTTGCGGGCCTGCAAGGATTGCGGAATTGTTCGAAACAGTTACCGCGGCCTTGGAACGCAAAGGGCAATTGAAAGATCAAGGGTGAGTTTCAGTCAGTAAAAGTCTGACACTCCCTCCTGCCCCGCCCAGAGTGGAGTCATTTGATGATTTGCCGTAATAATAAAGAAAAAATATTCAGTGTTTGGTTTATTCTTTACCGAATAATTAAAAACATCGTAAGATTATAAAATATCTTGAGAGGTTGTAAACTTTTGGAATACTTTTTACGCATCAAAATTTGATAGTCTATTATCTCTCGAAAGTTATTCCGACAAATTGTGAACCAACATAAACTGACGACATGTTGGCGACCAATCACGGTACGGTTCTACAATTTTTCGGATTTTCTTGCCTAGCCAAGTCAATGCCACATAGAGCACAGGGAGCTTAGGGCAATCCGACACGGATAGGTTAGGTTAGGTTAGGTTTGACGGGAGCTAGAGTGAGCAAGCTTAGCTCTCATGAACTCTCATCATGCCATTCATGCTAGGTTCCTTTAAGCCCTGCAGCCAAAATTGGATTAATGTTTCGTTACTTGCTATTCAATTTTTTTTTTTAAATTATATCGAGAGATTATAGACTATCAAATTTTGATGCGTAAAAAGTCTTCCAAATGTTCAGTTGACAATGTATCGAGAATTTAGAATCTCTCAAGATATAAATTTATAGTCTTTCGGAATTTGCGATTTTCCAGTGACATATTCATCACAGTTACATCCCTAAACTGTACCCCTTCTAGCTTACTCAGCATCCTATGCTGCATTCTTGCTGCT
>NDFZ01005449.1:0-80747 GCA_002192655.3 Mamestra configurata
ACCAAAAATCTTATTTTTGCCTTAATATTTTTTGGGAACTAATTTTTTGAGCTGTTGTTTAAACATATATAACCGTTCATTCCATCATTTTTACCGCTCATTCAGTTATTGGACTGCTCAATTATTTTTAGAATTGAAATTGTATGATAAAATAACCGACTAATTGATTTTATATCACTGTCCATGTTTTACTGTCGCAATAATTAATTTAACCGCCATTAAATCAAATAACTGCTCAATATGTTTTCCAACTGATCATAATAACATCTCGAATATTTAAACAACAGCTCAAAAAATTGACAGAGCGGAAGAAGTCATTTGATGATTACCCATCCATAAAAAAAAAAAAAAAAANAAAAAAAAAAAAAAAAAAAAAAAAAAAGCTAGAGCTAAAATCGCTGCCTCCATTGAGCGGTCAACAGCAGATACAATTAAAAACGTTCATTGTTGGTACCTCAATAAACTAATATACACAAATAACAGGGGTGAGAAGAAAATGTCATGGGATTGACAGAATCTATAAAAGGTATGTAATCGAAAAGTGTCAACTACATTCATTGAATTGATGTAGAAAATGTACCTGTCACTCTATCTACGGGTGGTCGAGGGGTAACTCTTGTGTTGTTGCCCTAAACAGTATTTGACAAAAATAAAACGTCAATGGGGTGGCCCATTGACGTCGCTGCAATATTGATACGCCCTTGCGATATGGATTCTGTTGAAATTTTAATTGAAGTCGTGTTATGTAATACAAGGGCATTTAAGAAGGACTTCATCAGAAGGCCAATCCGCGTATTTACCTATTTTTTTTAAATCATCCCAGCAAACGTCAATGTCAAAAACTTGTCAAAATGTAGGGAAAATTAGAAGTGTTTTTGTCAGTTTGCGACTATGAAGCAAATGCGAATGATACTTACTATGGTCGACGCCAGATAAATTTGGAATAACAGTCATTGCCCTTTCTTTAATATCTCTTCGTAGGACCTGGGCAGTAAATTATGAACCGTTTTTCATTACTAGAAAATGTTTCAATGTTTCGTTCAGGACAGCTTTATGACTTTATTTCTGTTTTCGGAATTAAGAATATCAATAAATGTAGGTGGGTCAATGACCGTTATTGAAAACTTATCTGGCGTCGACCATAATTTACCCTCAGATTATATTATTTCGAATTAGAAACGACACAAACCTTGACTCCAATATTTTCAATACAGTTTTTGTGAAAGTAGTGGTTACTTTGTACTAATTGTAATCACTAGTTGTCACAAAGTGATGGTGTTTTATTTTTACCTACGCGACATCATGTGTTATAAAAATAATACAAACATTTTTCAAGTCTTTCAAAGCTTGCCATAACATATGATCTAATTAGTTTTCCTCCTAAACCATTTTGTTGTCACCCATAAAGAGTCTACCCACTACGTAAGAAACAAAGTATAGTAAGTTGTGTACCTTTAACAAACCCTTATAAGTTAGGGTCGGCGGCACGTAACACCAGGGAGGGACTGAACCTCTGCGTGCCATAATGAAGTTAGACGCATGTAATTTACTCCCACCACACTCTCCTTACTCGTTCCGAGTTCGTTAATCCTGAAGTTTGAGAAGATAATTAGGGGCGAAGCAATTTCCGGGGAAAATAAGAGTTTTTGGTGTATTGCCCTTATATGCTGTAAATAGAATGATGAACACAAATGAGGTGGGTATGAGTAAGTGTTTTGTCAATTTTGTTGCTAAGGAAAATCTTTCTCGTATTGGTAAGGTCCTTTCAGGTAGTCATGTTAGTAATAACATGTTGTATCACACCTGACTACTCTTTATGTAGTTTAATCCATTCAACCCCTGCCTTATCACGATTGACATTGCGCTAGTGGATTTACGGTCATGCATACTGGGCGCCTAAATGCTCGAGCAATGTTTAATGATGTTTGAAAATGAATTCAGTTTTTACTGTTTTACAGTTGAGAATAGTATGCACTCATGGACTGTGTTTTCGTCCTACGGAATCACTGTCAAACATAGTGTATCTATGTGTAAAATCATATTATGATCAAATTAAATAAATTTGTCAAAAGATGTCCACCGCTCGCCTACAAGGTTTACGTGACCTCACCCAAGAATTTCCACAGTGACCTTTCGAGCTACACCCACGACCTTCAAAAGGTCGTCGGTCCACCTTGTTCAGTCAAGGGCTAAAATAAATACCTAAACACTTTTTTATTCAAACCCTACAATGATTTTCTTATAAAGTTACAAATGTAAATAATGAAGGGTTATAGACAAATATACTTCTGGAGTGTGTTTCGCATTTCAACTACTGAGTTGACACTTTAAATATCATGCTTTTGAGTTTTTGCAAAGTGTACAGCCAAGTGTACATTTTTGTACAGTCCAGGAACTGAAAAAGAATCTACAATGATGGCATGATGATGCGTATCAGCAAAGGAGTTTATTTGTTATAAATAAATGCTGGTCTAGTCATTTTACAAAGTTCTGCACACGGTGAAACTATATACGTATCCTATTCATACAGGTCGAGGGCACTTAAGAGAACAATATTCAATGTTAGGAGAAATAGTACCCCAAAGTATTGCGTTGCCCTCATATTTCGAGGCTAAGATAACAGGATAGAGGTAGTTTGGATATAAATTTCATGCTCGTATGATCTTTGCTTCTGAATATCACGGCAACGGCAACATTAGGTACTTGTTTCATTAAGTACCTATACATTGCAGTATCATTATGACCCTCAACTTTGAAATAAAAAAACAAAAGTCACTTAGCCAATTAAGTTCAGTGCTCTTTCTACATTTTCAATCAATTGTCGTCAATCAAGAAACATAATTAAAATTGACATTCCATTCTGTATAAATCAAAATATTCTCGAGGCAATAAAATACAAAGGAATGAAATTAGTTACAAATAAATGTTGTACCTTATAGCTCATCAAATATTTATTACGACGCTCTGATTGAGAAAAGTAATCCGCAGCCCTCCCCTTATTCCAGAGATCATTATCTTAGCCCAACTGCCTTAGGGTGGGGCGCGGTCATAAGCAAAGCGGGAGCGGAGCAGAAAAACGCTGCATTGTTTTGAAAATTATAGCTATTTTCCCTCCAGGTTTGGCCTCTGGCCTAAGAGTTTGGGACAGAATACGTTAAGAAATTACTGTTTCAGATTACGTGTGGAAAACACGTAATCTGAAACAGTAATTTCTTAACGTATTCAAATGAAGCACAACATATTTAGTAGATACGATATTTAGGATTCCATTTTCAGTTGTTTTGATACATGCAATATAGTAGCTCATAAGTTTTACTTGAATAACTTTATCGTTTCGTTCGTTTATGACTCACAATCAGTCCACTAGCGCCAAAAACTAAACTTAGACTTACACGAGGCTAACACTAAAAAAATTAAAAATATGACTAACATTCTAGGCCCGTTTTAGCAACCAACACGAAGTTAATAAAATATCCTTGGCTGGCGCAACCTGTCCAGAGAACGCTATTTTAGTTTATTAATTAAAAACTCTTAAGCATTACGTACTCATTTTCCTGCAAGTATAAAATAAAATTTCACAAAAAAATACCAAAACATTACTGGTTTGCATTAAATTTTGATGTTGCTCTAAACTCCAGTTACTCTTATCGCTCCAAAACATCGATTTGCCGAACGTACGGTAACTCTGAAGGTAATCGAATAACTTAAGAGGTAGCTAAGTATTTATGAGGTCGGAAACGCTTTTTCCTGTAGTACGTAACGGCCTATAAGGAGCGTCCGGGGAAATCATACGTGAAAGGGAATACCAACTTCAGACTAAGTGATAAGTAAAAAGCGCGGTTTTTACAAGGGAACTGTGGAAGTCGAAGGACATACATAGACCTTATTGGTGATGGTCTACAGCAATACCAGGGTGTGTAGTACTCACAACCGAAGTGCGTATGTGACCAGCCCGCCACTTTAAGGAACTAATACCACCATTATTCCGTTGTGAAAGAGAAACGTAGTTATATAAGACGAATACCGCCATCCCTTTTGCACAACGGAATCATGATAACATTGGGACTTCATAGTAGTGGTGGCTGATGAAGCAAAAGGCGTATGTTAGGATCGTATTGAGGGAAAGATAAGGCCTTCGCCCCAACCGCCGCTACAGAAGAAGTCCCCCAGGGCGTCGTGAGTCGCAGGGCGATCCCCGGTCACCGTAGGCGCGGGCCTGCGGACAGCGAGCATTGCTCGCTGTCCGATCACCACCAGGCCCGGGTCGATAGCACGTTGTGTTTCACGCGCGCTTCAAAGAGATGTCAGCATAGAAGACGGGGCCCGCTAGGGCCAGAGCCTGCCAGGGTTGCGGAATTTGTTCGAAAGAGTCATCGCGGCCCTAGAATGCAAAGGGCTTTAGAAGGAACATGGATGGGTTTTAATCAGTAAGAGTCGGACACGCCCTTCCGCACCACCCAGAGCGGAAGAAGTCATTTGATCATTTCCCATCTTTAAAAAAAAGGATCGTATTGAGATGACTGCTGTTTAAAAGGCGTGAGTTTATGTATGTAAAAAATGCGTTCGCGTGGTAATGGTCTAAAAGAACCGACTTTTATGCTGATGAAATTATATTTTATGAACTCAATTCAGCTATTTCAGAGGAAATTGATTATGTAATGGTCTTATTGGTAGATAAAATATCCTAATGCTGCTGTTACACGTGTCATCGATCAGCCGTACTATTTAGATACGTTTTTACTTAGCGATATTTTCAAACCAGTATATTTTGTATCCTCAACTGTTCATACTCTATGTTTTCACACTTTTCACAGGTGATGTCACAGTTTTCAGAAAGTAGTAGTAGTTCTAGGCACTAAGTCGCTTACATCTCATCACTTGGGCAGTATGAGGGAGTCGGATGAAATCTGTGGTCACCCTCTTTCAATTAATCCAGAAGTCGAGTGGAGTCATATTGGACGAATTCGGTTTGACAAGCAAATCACGCTCCGAATAGGATTGATTGCCTTTTCGGTAAAAAGTAAATTTTCATCATTTAATTGACACCTTTATGCGAGTAGATTTGTCTTTGCACCGGAAAGAAACCGTTTTAATAAGCTGTCCCTTTTCTTCCTGTCATTATTAATTGCTAAGCGGGAGATACCTTACCCTAGTCTTAATTGGGGATCAAATGACACAACCGAGCACCCTTACTTACCTACCTTTAAAATGATGAGTAGCCATGAATTAATAAAGCGTAGTAGTAAAATATTTCCATGAGAATATTCGTCTCGAGGAAGAGCGATCACCCTAGGTACTCAATCCGCTTCAATGTATTTCAGTTTAAGTGCCAACAAAGTAGTTTTACGAGTTAATACTTAGAATTTTATTTCCCACTTTTATTACCGTCTGAATGAAGCCTTGAAAACCAAGGTTATTAAAACTATAAAACATCAAATTCCAAGTATATGAAAGGAGAATTCAACAAAATATTCAAGTGAACCGTCGGGAAAACGAGAAAGTTGAGAAATTCTTTGAAGTATTGTATCTCAATTTATTAAATTTGATCTATTCTGAGCAGATGTCTGTTGATTTATTCCTTTTTATGTTCTCAAAGGTTCAAAGGGCGACGTAAGAAATCCCTCAAGTTGATTTGCAGGTTACCTTTGAATCGTATATGTAAAGGTTATCTATACTTATATGTGAAATTTGTTCTCATGTAGGATATTAGTTTCACAAACTCGTTTTCGATCCTTTTTCTTGTGTGGGTATCGATATTATGTTTAGATGCTAAATTATTATTCAAATAGGTTCTGTTTTCTTATGAATCAAGCAGTAGAGCTGTTGTACACGTATTGTATGTTTTTAAAAGAAGCATTTTTGTGTTAATGTAGCCTTCATAACATGCTTGAGTTCAGAGAAAAATGAAACACATTCAAAAGCTCACATTTCCTAAAAGATTCTAAACCCATGATAAATGTACCTATTTGAAGAGAGGTGATATTTCACACTGCTCGTATTCTATCTTCCGTTGAGCGAATCGGTCTTCGTTTTTGACGAAGGGGTTAAAATCCTGTGTCTATTCAGCGGCTGATGTCGATCAGGGGTCGAACTCTGACCCGTCGGCTATTCAGTAACACTGGCAGGTGAGGAGGAGGATCCATTCATGAGTAGTGTGGCCAGAAGTTCCGGGGGTTACGGGTGACCTGTTTCGCAGTTGGTAACAATTTTGAAATAGAATTTAGAACGGTAAAATATTTTAGCTGGGTGTTTTCTCTTTGCAAAATTTATTTTTTCAAAACTTTTGTATCGGAATAATGCAGATGTTATGTAATGTGTAGTAAAGAAGGTACTAATATAGTTTAATTGTCTTATGTAACATCACAGTAGCAAGATCAATGAATCTGCCACCATCGTTAAGATTTAATAGGACACAAAATTGAGGTACCTACAATACTTGAGGTTCTCGATAGATAAACTTTCGATAAACGATAACGATTGTCAAAAAGACTCAAAATATTGCACACATGTCGTATTCAATCCTAAACATTTTAACAATAGTCATCGTTAATACTATGTCATTTCATCTAAGGCCACGTTTCCACCAGCTCATATGCAAGTTGCTTTAAATTGCGTGCTACCGAGGTAAATGTGATCGATCGCCCGATCTTGCCCCGAAACATAATTAAACTTGCATAACTTGCATGCAAGTTTAATTTTGCTTGCTTACAAAAGAAAACATTAGCCTAATTTCCGAAAACACAGCGTTAGCCTAAATAAATTGACATTCCATCAGCCTTTTCGTTTGTCAATTTCCCTAGTCTGCCTGCAAAGCCACAAGAGCAAAAAAATAAAGTCCTGCAACAAACTTGCCTAAGGAACACACTACCTCCGGTGTCAGTATCCACACAGGAGTAAGATGAATTGCCTCCATCCAATACCGCGTGCGATCGCGATCGTCGCCCTCGACTGTTCACAGCCTTATTCATATTCACTTACCTGTCTTTTCAATTGGAGTACGTGTAGTACTTTCATTTGTGGAGTGGTGAGTAGGAAAGGGTAGATCTGTAGCATTGGGTTATGAACTGGAACGAATGGAGGGATCAATCATGAGAGTCAGTCTATGAAGTGGTTTGTTTTAATGTTTAATCTTGTAACTTTTTAGGTTTCTGTACCTGAAGGGTACAGAAACCCTATTACTATGCCGTCCGTCCGTCTGTCGCCAGCGGGCTGTATCTCAAAGTCAAAGTCAAAGTCAATTCATTTATTTCAACTAGACCATTAAAAGGCACTTTTGAACGTCAAATTTACAGTTTAAAATTAAAATATAAGTGACTCTAGTTGTCCATTCGCAAAAAGTAGATTCTTATGGAGAAGAACGGACAAGAAACTCCATAGTTACTCTTTTCAAATATAAGTTTTACAATATTTTGTATACATAGGTACATTGATCAATTGATTATATTATGTGAGCACAATGCATCCAACATTACACTAATATACAGCACACACTTATATACTATAGGTACAACAAAGCAATACCAGCAGAGATAAAATTAAGTTTGCTAGTAAGGGACATGGTACTCACATATTTACAATATAATTAAAAACAATGGATCAGTGTGTGAGTTAAATTACATATTAAAAACCTGAAAGTACACCAGTAAATAAAACAAGTTTGACTTTTTCTACTATACCCTCGATTGTCCTATGGAGCAGGACCAGCATGTTTCCAAGCATTCTTATCTTTAATATAATCATCTAGTTTGTAATATGCTTGTTTACAAAGTGTGGTTTTAATGTAAGTTTTAAATTTTCTTTCATTTAGTTCTAATATGTCACAAGGTATTTTGTTGTAACATTTAACACAGTACCCCATGAAAGATGTTCGTACTTTGGCTAATCTATAAAATGTTTAATCTAAATTATTTTTATTTCTAGTATTAAAATGATGTCTATCACTAATTTTGTTAAAGAGATGTCGATTGTTTCTTACATACATAATATTCTCATAAATGAATTGACAAGGTACTGTCATAATATTAATCTTTTTAAAAAATTAATATTATGACAGTACCTTGTCAATTCATTTCTCAAGAAACGTAATAGCTAGATAGATGAAAATTTCACAGAGTGTGTTTTATGGTCGCTATAACAACAAATTATAAAAATTAAATTAAAAATTAAAGGCGGCTCCCATACAACGAACGTGTTTTTTTTGGTTGATGGTACGGAACCCTTCGTGTCCAACTCGCGCTTGACCGGTTTTTTGAGGTATGACTTTAAAAATGATAGCTTTTGCTCTGTAGCAGACAGTGGGCCTGTCCTGAAAGTCCCTGAAAAGAAACTCACGGTAGATGGACTCTAGCTTAAGTGATTGCATGATAGTTCGGTAGCGTATTCATTCCGATACATTTATGGCTTTTCGAGAAACGTTATCACTGATTCACTGAAAGAATGTCATGACACCTATGCGCTAGCCCGTAGTCATAATAAAACGTCAAAATTATCAACTGATTAAGTAATGTCTGTCTTTTTCTTTCACTATTTACAGGTAAAAAAAAACAAATAACACCGCCTGTATTTACACATTGATCCCAATATTTGTATACACTCGAAGTAAATGTACATACAATTGACTAAATGAATACTCATCAGACTGAAACAATATAAAAAGTTTCCGGAGTGTACAAAATACGTAGATATCGACAATATGGAATTTCGAAGTAAAAAATAAAATAGACTGTTGCTACTCGTTGATTCTGTTGTACCTAAATAAAAATGTCATATAAATTGAATATCAGAACATCACAGTGCGTTGTCGTATTTGAGAAAATAATATTTAGAACATGTAGTTCTTAGTTATAGCTGTAGGCGTTTAGGCATGGTAAAAGAGATCGTTGACCCGCTAAAGTTTTTATTGATATTCTAAATTTAAAAAAAAAATGGAAATTAAGGTACATCTAATGGTACACAACATATTGTTCGGAATCCTTGCAGAGATATACGGTTTGAACTCATTTATAAAGATTAAAAATCACTTGACAGAAATAAATACTTAACATAACTAGATTAAGGTATACATTTTTGTTGTCCAGGAGTATCGAGAGCTTATAGTGTTATCATTACGAATGTAAGAAGGAATATTAGGAAAAGGTCAATGTATGCTATCAGCATGCTAAAACGAATTAGCTACGGGATTGCTACGAGTACTACAACACGTGACGTCGGAGCTATGCCAGCTACGCACTACGCACTCGTGCATGCACTGGCATAATAATTACACTTCATTTGCAAATTTGTCATGTCAATGTTATGGTCAAGCATAAACTGTTATTACTTAAAATGTATTCGAATTATTCATATGCACAATGTATGTAAAACTTTTGCCTTTTATTTTACACTTTTCAGGGTTCATTCAGGGTTTCATCTATCTGTACAAAAAAATATCAAAATCGGTTCAGCGATTTAGACATGGAAGTGTAGCAAACACACTCACTTTCTCTTTCTTTAGGATTTCCAACCGTCCTTTTCTCTCCTTTATCATAAGCTAAATCTCAATGTTTCTTCCCTTTGTAGCCATAACAATATTTCACATTTTCTTCCACATACAATAAGAGTCAATATACTTTATATCTACTCTTAACATACCTACCTATATAGGTACATCGCCCAGCTTCTGTTTCATCTTAACACAAACGTTGGCTTTTGTGGTGTAACAGCGAAGATGAATCGCTTTCATTCAGCCCGCTGAATCGTGAGCTCCCTGATCGTTCATCACTTACGAAGAATTGAATACGTCATCTGAATTACCATATTATTTTATATGTAGGTTTGGATACACGTGTTTCTGAACACGTGCCAGACTGTAGCTACCGCTCGATTGTATCCGCTTCCTTGGGTAGACTATAATTCCATAGACACAAAGTTTCAGAGAGTACTTAGTTAAGAAAAGTGTTTACCAGAATTTTAGAACTATTAATAAGTGGGTACCTAGTTTACTCTATATGTCTAAATTCCATAGAGTTTGAAATAGTTGGAAGAATTTTAGTGAAAGTTTGGTTATTGATGAGGTATGAAATGAAAACTATTACAAAAACCAATGGTCTAGTTGAAATAAATGAATTGACGTTGTACAATAAATAAAAATAAATACCCAAGAGACAAGAGACACATAATATACCCCGCAGAGTAGAAATTAAATAGGTGTTTACTATGATAATGATGAAAATGTTGGTATATAAAAGCAGGTATTGTTTCTCGGAAATCGTAAATTTTACGAGTTAGTGGGTGATTGGAATGTAATCATTTAGAGCGTGTTATAAAGCGAGATAATTAACGTTTTCGAACCAAAAATACCTATAGTAATATTATAGCTATAATACGTGGTGTTTCAGAAGTGCTTGGCCATATTTAAGGTTTTTGTTCAGTATCTGATAAACAGAAAAGAAAAAATAGCAAATTAAAACATACTTTTTTCAAAAGACCCGAATGCAAAGAGCGACTAAAAACTTCAAAAAAAACACTATTCTAGCAGTTTGACGTAGTTAGTGGAATTTATTTTAGTTCAATCACAGATTTGATGGCACCAACCGCATCATACTGCCTAGATTTTTTTTTTTATTGTAGTCATGCTTTTTGTTTTGTTTTTTTTATTTTTCTTATTTCGATATTATTATGATTTCATTTTATTGGATATAACTATAATATATAAATGAATACATCAATAATAATAATAACAATAATCTATTTGTAATTAAAATTAGTGAAATCGTTTTTAATTTGCATGTGTATTCCTGGCATTATTATATATTTCTACACCAGCAATGGTAGTATGTGTGAAACGATGTTAAATGTAAGATCTAAATGTACCATATACTCAGAAATAAAGACTTACTTACTTACTTACTAAAAATGATTTGTCAGATACAGAACATTACATTAAAATATAACCACGCACTTGCGCACACCCTGTATACTCATGATGATAAAGAAACAACGTCTTAACCAATTTTGTTTAGTTCCCAAGCACAGAATCAACCTGGCAGGGTTGCGGAACTTGTTCGAAAGAGTCACCGCGGCCCTGGAACGCAAAGAGCTTTAGAAGGAACACGGAAGGATTTTAGTCCGTAAGAGTCTGATGATTAAACCCATCCTTAAAAAAAAGCACAGACTCAAAGATATCAAAGTTGTGATCAAAGTAAACCATATCATCTATATTTTAGGCTTTTCATATAAAGTAGTAACTTATTATTTTCTTGTAACGAGATTCATCTGGCACATGTGTACCGTCACGCAATAATTATGAGCCTTATGTTCTTAACAAAAAAGCTTTTGTTCCCAGCTGTGTAGAAGCCGATAATAGAGTTTTATTATTAAGGGTAGGTACGTGTAAACGGTTCCATGAATTTCATTACACAACCTGAGTGGATTGGATTTATCTTTTTGTTAAACTGCGTAAGCTGAAATAAACGTTAATTTAATTTTGTTGTTATAGTATGCTGTTATAATGTACAAAAACCGGCCAAGTGCGAGTCGGACTCTTACACGAAGTGTTCCGTATCATAAATCGGATAAAACACGTTTCTTGTATGGGAGCCCCCTTTTTAATTTAATTTAATTTTTATTATTTGTTATTATAGCGGCACACAAATACACATTCTGTGAACTTTCTACCTATTACGGTTCTTGAGATACAGCCCGCTGGCAGACAGATGGACGGACGAACAGCGGGGGGGCTTAGTAATAGGGTTCCGTTGGTTACCCTTCGGGTACGAAACCCTAAAAAGTACGCATACAGATGACTTTTAAAGTATTTTAAAGACTATGTGAAAGAAGTATCGATCTCTTTGGGATCGGCCACCGTGATCGAAATACAGCGGGAAGATTATGTTATGTAGCCACTTTATCTAGCGCCCGACTAAGAATAAGCTTTAATTAATTATGCTGCCTAGCCAAGAATTTATTTTGTTGACTATACTGAAATGCGAAATATCGTAAGATTGCGGAGTCTATTAAGTAGGAGAAGTCTACTTTTTTTTTAAGGATGTTAATTCATCAAATTACTTCTTCCGCTCTGGACGGACGGAGCGAAAATGAGTGTCAGACTCTTACTGACTAAAACCCATCCGTGTTCCTCCAAATACCCTTTGCATTACAGGGCCGCTGTGACTCTACTTTCGAACAAATTCCGCAACCCTGGCAGGCAGGAGAAGACCTACATGCTCAGTGTTAAGCCGTTGGTCCCGGCTGTCATTTGTAGATCTTTGGTAGTCGTTACGGATAGTCAGAAGCCAGATAATCTGACACCATTCTTGCCAAGGAGTACCGTGTTACCCAGTTAATGGGTTGTGGAGGTCTGGTAGGCAGCCGCTCCACGTAAAATACTGGTATTCAGCTGAATCCGGTTTGACTGGAAGCCGACCCCAATATAGTTGGGAAAAGGCTAGGCAGATGATGATGAACATTTTTAGAACTAACATTTCACGTTAGGAGATAGGTGTCTACCTACATAAGATTCCTTAGATATCAAATGTGGGAGTAATATTATTTTCTAGAAAAATATGGCGTGTGGGCGTCGCATGCAACGAATACATGTGGAAGGACTGTAACAAGCTCTAGACCTTCTAATAAAATATACAAAGTATATAAAAAACATTATTCATTTCTCATGTAGAGAATGAACAATGTTTGCCTGTTTTTGTCTGGACTGTCCCACTGCAGGGCAAATGCCTCCCTTTTCTCTAAACTAACCCCGGTCTTTTTCAATTTTGGTGCAGTGCTTTAAGAAGGAGTCCAGCTCATCGCACCGTGTCCTTTGAGCCTGCCACGTTGTCGTTTTCTTGCGTTTTGGAATCCACGCCAAGCTCGGTTTTTCAAAAAGAGACGTTTCTTTCTATATTTCATACAATTTCCAAGGCTAAAATTCTATCAAGCTGGGTACTGATCGGTGTTACGGGCCGTAATTGTAACATTTGCAGCGAGCATATTATGTTACGCCGTGTCCTGAAATCCGTGTAAAACAAAACACATACACGTCATGCCCGTGCTCGTTTCCACGTACTGACTGCACGAATGCCCGCTGTATAACATGTTACATTACGCCCCGTAACACCGGTCAGTTCCCACCTTTAATGGTTGGTGGCTCAGGCGAAATCATATCAAAATGGTTGTTATATAATTTAGTAATACATAAATACATTTATAAACATAGTAGTGGACTATTCTCATATATTGTTCCCAAGAAATACCTGTTGACAATGGAAATAATTTTCGATTTTTAAATGGAAGCCATTGTACAGAGGGAGTACCTACCTACCTGTCCAAAACATTATCTGTTCGAAGAGGAATAACACTGGTGTTACAGCTACAGGTAAAATACTGATTTGGTTCGCTTTGAGTTTCACGGGCTTTTGTTATATTTCTGCGAATACTTCTATGCTTGTGAAATTGAACCTAAAATTATTCGGGATTCTCAAATTTGTAGACGTACGAAATAGAATAATATAGCTATGTTGAAATATATCTCATTATTGTGAAAGTTCCATAAAACTAAACTCCGGTATTTTCGCTAATCTATTATCTTTTGTCTCAACTAGCACCGGAGGGGAGAAAAATATAATTACCTACACTACTTGATTTTTCTTTTCTCTCTAAAATCCATCCAAAGGTTGTCTTGAAAAGATCGCTTTTAGCAATAAGGCCGCCCATTGTGTCACCCTATGTAATGTTTTCTTCATCTATATATTCTGTAACTTATATGGTGTACATAATAAAAAGTATTCTATTCTAATTATGTCTGCTTTGCGGCATAAATAAGTTTACCTTCGTTCTGTATATGTATAGAACGAAGGTAAACTTATTTGTGACTGATTAAAATAATTACAAACTTAGTATCCCCTGAGTGGAGCCCCGTTATCATGATAACAGGGCTCCACTCTATTAATTTACAAACACCTAGTTTGTAATTATTTTTAATCTGTCAAGCACACATTATCGAGAGACCACTTGCAAATTTCTATGTTAAAACCTTGATTACTACTGGGGATTAATGAACTGAAGTGCCAAACAAACATTGTGCAAGTTATCAATACACCACAATTAAATTAATTTACAGTCCCATTGTATTATTTGCTGTGGTTTTAAATCAAAAATATTCTATTAGGACAAAAGCCTGTATTTGGAGCACGTACCTAGAATAGAAACACCGCAGCCCACCGCAATGTATTATCAGTAATAATTCAGGCGCTGTACCTACCAGTTTAGTAATACAGGCACGTGAAAATAAATGTGATATTAATTATATTCGCTATCGTGTTAAACCACAAACACGTCGATTAAATTAATTGCGTGGATGTATTTTGTTACTGGGTGTTGCCTAACGCTATGTTAGTCGCCTCAACACGTTAACCGATAAATAAACATGTAGTTAAATATGTACTGTAGGTATAGTTTTCATCTGCCAGGTTTGCGGGATTTGCTCAAAAGAGTGACTGCGGCCCTGGAACACGGATGGTTTCCTTAAAAAAAGGTAATGTTTGACATGCTGCTGCGTCCAGCAACACTTACGACGCAGCTGTACGTGTCCCGGCTACATCACTCCACGAAGGTTGAGGAGATCGTGGAGTTCATGAGAGTGAAGACCAACTGTACTTTGAGGGTCGAGTAGTTTGATTCGTGACACAACTTAAACTTTAAGTCGTTTGAGGTGCGGGTTCCAACTCGCTCGAGATGTTTCTCAAAGACGAGTTTTGGCCAAAGGGTGTCGGGCCAAAGGGTTTCCGCGGCCAGCTGCGCAACACCAGTCAGCGAACCACGACGCCGTCATTTCGTGTGCAATAGTGTAATAAGGTTTATTAAAATGTATTAGTTTATTATTGTTTAAGATTATTTTGTGTATTGTGTCTATGGGCCTGAGTAGCCTGATAATAAAATGATTATTATTATTATATGTCACTCAATCAATGTGCTTGAGTTGATGTCAGTCAGTTGAGTACCATGAATCAACTGACTACCTGACCTGACTGCACAACCCAGTAACTACGTGGCAAGACTGGTGTCACATTTGCTTGCTTCTGATTATGCGTCACGTTTGTCAAAATCTTCAATGACAACCGGGACCAACGGCTTAATGTGCTTCCCGAGGCAAGGAGGTACGTCATGAGTTTTTTTTTTAGGTTGGGAAATCATCAAATGACTCCTTCCACTCTGGGCGGAGTAGAAGGGAGTGTCAGACTCTTACTGACTATGTAATGGTAACAATATTATAATTCACTGTCATTTTCTTTGTAATAATTACCAACTCCCATTTTAATGGTATACACCTAGGTTTACAGCCTAAATAATGTATCGATAGCAATGTGAGTAATTAACTTATAACCGATGATTACAAAATTGAGCCTTTAACCTAGATTAACAACCTAAAATGATCGAGGGTATAAATCTAGAGACAATCATTTCAGCTGAAAAACAAAGGTAGAACAATTAATAAATACATACATTACCTGAGCCTTTCAGTCAGCAACGTTCTATCATATTTCAGCTTGTTTCAAAACTTTAATATAGTTAAGTAGAAATCGCTTTAAAACGTTTTATAAAGTACAGGATACACTGTATGTAATGTTGAACAGTCCATCAATCATGTTGCATTGTGTCGCTTTGGGCTTAGCCATGTGGAAACAAGCCTTATCATGGCTCCACTTTATAAATGAGTTTTGTATTCGGGGAGTCAAAAATATAGTTTTAAAGGGCTGCCAATGGGGAAATAGGTACCCTGGCGTAACAAGCGTTGTTTGTGTGTATCGTTGCATTGAAATAAATATGCTCTAATTAGTTTTATAATATTAAATGAATAAAATAACTCTGAATGTTGTTCGTTACTTAATTTATTATTGTAAATATAACAATAGTTCGAATAAGGATTTTTGGGGAAATAAAATTTATAGACTTACCTGGAGAAAATCGAAATAAAAACTGTAGGTACAAGACTATGATTATCGGGCCAGCCAATTAGTCAATACAACCGAAATAACGAGTTCTAGGTTATGTTGCTGGTACGAGTTTAGCAATTATCCAATAAAATATTTTTGTTTCAAAACCAACACAACTCCAATCAACAACTGGATAAAAAACATCTTGAAATCATATTCTGGTAAATTATGGTAACCTTGAAAAAAATTAAAGTCAGTTTTAATCACACTTATAAGAAGGTATTAGGTAGTGTTTTTATAAACATTTTTATATTATTTGGTTCAAATTATGTGGAAACTAGGGCAAATATGTTCAAGCATTTATGCATGTATCATGTTTTTATACCTTTCCTGGTGTATAGTACTCCAGGGAACCATACGTTTGTTTGGTATAAAAATTGCAATAATGCATATACAGCGACAGTGAGAAATTGCTAGCCGTTGGCCTATGAATACCTTTATACTTCACTCCACTCTGGAGACTTTTATGTGTTGAATAAAATTATGATACAGAACTAACACTTTGTGTTTTTATTTAAAATTATCTGTAAATATGTGAGTACCATTTACCTAAATTTCTTTAGAAAATGAATAAGTTTTCCTCTGATGGTAATACTTTGTTCTTATAAGTAGCATACTCTGGGTGCATCGTCCTCACATAATATTAAATTAATTTTTGTATACCAAATTTTGTAAAATCATTATCTGAAAAGAGTAACTATGGAGTTTCTTGTCCGCTCTTCTCCATAAGAATCTTTCCGAATGGACAGTAGAGTCACTTTATTAATGTAATATTATTATTTTACTGAACTGTAAATGATGACGTTTAAAAGTGCCTTTTAATGGCCTAATTGAAATAAACGTTTTGACTTTGACTTTGAACAAAAATGTTAGCTTTTCTGTATGATTGACAAAGCTGTAAAAGGCGAGAACAATAAAACAAAATTAATGGCAAATGTCATGAGTATTAGAACATGTAAAAGCTATTTTGAATACCAAACCGTCCAAGAAATACACAAAGCACAAATGATCCACTTTTATCCACTCATAAACAAAAATAATGATCGAATACCAGACGTTTACGTCATGTTCTTGGCCCATAAATAAAATGTACAAGAAAAATGTCGCATGCTACTGCTTTTCCTATCAAAGCAGCAATGAGGATTTATGCGATACCCCTCTGATTTGAATAAACATGATGTTATAACAAAATATGTCGCCGATACGTTTTGCTTATTCAAAATCAGTTAATACTTATTCCGAATATGCGCGTCTAACATGAATAACCAGACGACAATATTGGCAACAATGTATGAGTCTGTTCGCGGTTTTGTAATTAGGAATCTTTGATATCGTGTTCTCACAGTTTCCAACATTCAGGTTAATGTACATATATGAACTGCAGGTATATTGAGTTCTGAGAATGTTGGCGTCTCCACAATTATTATGAACTTTCTCATTTCGCTTGCTACGATGGAGAGTCATTTTAGGGTTCCGTACCCAAAGGGTAAAACGGGACCAGCCTGTAACTCATGAACCGTGATAGTTAAACAGTTGAAATTTTCACAAATATAACAACAAATACTAAAAAACAGAATAAAATAAATATTTAAGGAGGGTCCCATACAACAGACATGATGTTTTTGCAGTTTTTATAGTTAATAGTACGGAACCCTTCGTGCGCGAGTCCGACTGGCACTTGGCCGGTTTTTTTTTACAAAAGTGACGAGTGATGTTTTTACTATAGCAACTGCTGGCAGATAGTAATTTTCCAAACCCTGTCCTTAATTGTTGCTTGCGTTGTACTGCCCTTTTCGTATCCATTTGTAACAGTAATCGTTCGGTAAATGACTTAATTGTTTCTCATATAATACTCTGAAAACTTTACACTATTATCCAAACATTTGGAAACCAAACGGATATTAAATTTGTATATTGAAACTTCAACTAGATTTTAACAATCTCATAATGCGCCATCTGACTTTTACGATTCGTTCGGAAAGGAAACGATCCACATTTATATTTGATTCATGAAAGCATACAAGAGTATACTTGTTTGTATTGGGACTGTTTGTTTAATAGCTTCAATAATTGATTAGTTTGAGCTCTGCTAACAGCCGGTTATATTGCATTAACAAGTAATTAGTACTGAGCATTATTAATTGACCTCTTAGCTTTGTTTGATTATCACTCTTGTACTGTATTAACAGTATCATTAGAACCAGCTTCTAAGGTTCGGTAAAATAAGGTTTAGGCAATACAATCCATATAAAATATTATACATCTTAAATTAACTTTGTCTGTCTGTAAGTCTGTTTGTAACCTCTCCGTGTCTTAACGGAAAAACGGATTTAGATCAAACTTGGTACACCTTATCCTGAAATAGGAATTAGATAGAGATATTTTTTATCCCGGGATATAGTACCCTTGGGATAATTTACAACTTTGACGCGGGCCTAGCTGCTGGCGGAGCTGAAGGACCTAGACATGTTGAGAAATAATTTAAAGCAATTTGTTTTAAACACCTGGAAAACTTATTTAGTAAAATTGGAATGCGGCTCTCTCTCTTGTGTCAATCTCAACGCTCCTGTACAAACCTTACCTACGAGTACCTTCCACCCACGGTGGAAATGATTATACCGTTAAACAGGAATTTCCTCAAAATAATTTGGTTTTCAAGGCGTATTTGTTGCTCTCCCACTCACTTATTAACATACCTTAATTGCTTCTTCAAAAAGGCGAAACGTGATGGGATGGTCTATTCTCAATCCTAATCAAAGGACAGGATGTTTATTGGTATTTTTGACAAAGGTTATATAAACCAAGATAATAATACTCTTTCACTAATTGTACACGTGGCGGGCGTAACACAAAAACCTTCTGTACCGACGTTTGTGCCAGTAATGACGTTTTGTTGTTCTAATATGTTGGGCTTGAACTTCTTGTACCCAGTTAGCTGATTGTGCAAAGTGGTAGAAGATAGAGATTTTATTTGAGAAAGTAAAGTGTCTGGAAGCTAGAAATGATTCTGCAAAATAAGACCGCGTCTACATTAAAACTTTAATAACTAGAACTATGCAAATACAGATCAATGAATTACAATTTTAAATTTTGTTAGTATGTAACATCACAGAGGGACAAACTAGATACAATTGATTGTTGACTTTGTCTACACATTTATTATTAACCATACGAATCAATTCTGATTCTTCAGACATATGTACTGATAGGTCGCTAGGTAATGTCAGTTCACAATATCTCAAACGACACGGAGCAAACATGAACTTTAGAAATTTACAGTTGAGATTTTATCGAGACTATTCAACCTCTCAAGCTATTTTATAATCTTACAGAGTTTACATTTCTTTGTTTAGAATTGTCATATTAGGTACTAGCTTTTGCCCGCGATTTTGTACGCACATATCCCATTTTTTCCCGTTTCTGTAGGAATTTCCCGCTTCCGTATAGCTTTCCTCATAGCCTTCCTCATGAATGTGGCTAAAATTTTCCAAATCCGACTATAGTAGGCGCCAGATAATCGTGGAATAACGGTCATTGACCCACCTACAATTATTGACATTTTTAATTTGAAAAACGGAATTAATGACACAAAGCTGTCCCGAATCATCATCTCTCGTGATCCTTAACATTGTCTAATAATGAAAAACGATTCATATTTAATTGTTCAGGTACCTATGAACAGTTATTAGGGAAAGGTCAATATACTTTATTCCACATTTATCTGGCGCCTACTATAGTTCCAGCGATAAGCGCGTTCAAACAAACAAACAAACTCTTCAGCTTTATTACATTAGTATAGATACCAATCCCAGTCGCTGACTCACGCTAGTTGTTATATTTAAATTAATAAGTCCCTTCTCGTTATAAAAACATGACGTTACATGATCGCAAGAGCTAATTAGTGTACCTCCTAGAAATATGCTATATTCATACAGCTCTATACAGTGCATTCGATTCTAAGAACAAGCTGTGTGACGAAAATACTCCCAATTAGCACCTAAAGTGAACTTAATGGAGAATTCGCGAGTCCCAGCTGTAGCGGGAGACGTCGTTCCCCATTAAATTTTAATACTAGGAATTCCGGGTACAATTACCCAGTACTTTAGAGCCTCGAGAAATTTTAATGATGTTACTTTAGTGTAGATCTTTGCTATTTTGACGGTGTCTTTTGATTGGAGAAATTGGAGATTAGGCTTTTTGATTGGAGAATTAGAGATTAGAATATTAGGTTTTAGAAAATTAGGACCTCATTTTATGTGTTGTGCAAATTGTTCAGCATCAATCAACAATAATGTAACGCATGATGTGCTTACCTGTAAGAAATGGGTACACTGGTCTATCAGTTTATTTGGTGTATTTTAATTGTTGGTGAGTCAAATTAATAAAAATAAAAAATGTGTACGTGTACTAGTGTACGCACGTAAGCAGTGAAACTTCTTTATGACTTTATTTTTCGAAAAAATAAAGTCATAAAGAAGTTTCTTTGTAAAAACAAAACAACTACAACAACAACAAACAACAACTACCACAGCAACAACTATCTCTAATACAAAAAAAACGGTCAAGTCTAGTGGTGGGAGTAAGTCCGCTTAAACGACATGCTATCCCTACTCCACTGGAGAAAGTACTCTTCGAATCAACCGTGCTAGGGACAAGAAAAAGATGGCGCGTAACGGAAAAATGTGACGCGTAACCGAGAAATGTAACGGTAATTTTTTTTCCAACGCCGATAAAGAAGTTTCACTTCAATAAAATAAAGGATTAGGTTATCGATGGTTTCTGGCAGGGAGGATGGCTGCTGTTTTGGTAGTTCTTGGACAAAAGATCGGTGTCAGGCTTCTATGCTTATTAATGCCTCCGCTATACGTACAAACCACATCAACTTTGAGGTGCGTTTTATTAAATTAATTCGTTATTAAAAAAACGAATAGATATTATTTTATTTCTGTCTATTTACTAACATCAAATAATATCACAACAAATATCGGAATTGATAGAATTTCAACGAATACACGATGCCAGCTTCCAATAACTACAATACATCTAATACCTTACCTATAAGTTCGAAACTACCAACAAAATTCACGTTACATATGCAAATCTCGTAGAAATTCTGTGAAACTGAGCTTACATAATAAATCAGCGCGATTTCTGTTGGCTGCCGACGCAAAGGCTCGTATCGACCGTTTTCAATTAATTCGAATAGAGAGGTAAATGTCGCTTTAGTAAACAACTATTAGGAACTCATTACTGGTTATGTTGAGGTACCGTAATTATATAACTTTGTGTGTTAGTATGTATTGGTTTGTGTTCATTGAGATTGAAGTCTAAAAAAAACTTAATAATAATCAAATTTTTTTTTTATCAAAACGTTGCCCCACTCTAGAATTTTTTCTTGTATCGTGGGTGCGTTCAAAGACATAAACTCACATACACAAACAGCCAGACCCGGAACAACTATCTGTAGGCCATACAAATATTTGTTCCGCGCAGGAATCGAACCCGCGACACGCAGCGCAACAGCCAATCGCTCAACCGCTGCGCCAACCGTGTCATCCAAATTTAAAATTCCAAGTCTCCAAGTTCTGATAGTTCAAAGTGGCCGAAAAAAAACGGCAAGTTCAAAGCCCAATATAACGCAAATAAGAGAAATTCTTTGTAAAATAGGTGTCTAGAAAAGATATTTTTCATTTGTCAGTACGTCTTTATGAAGAGAAAAATTGTTACTTTCTTATTCTTCAATATTTTCTTAACTTCTTCCTTCCTATTCGTGTTAAGGTAAATATATAAATTAATTAAAAATAAAAATCGTAGATGGAAGTGACTGACTGCATGGTGACACGTTCGCATTTGATTCCTGCTATGGATATTCAAAATCCAATTTTACAGAACAGAAGAAACTCTAAAATCTCTTAAAATCGTTTGTGAACTCTTAACGACATTGTTTTATTATAATGTCATTTAAAGTTCACTAACGTGGACGTCAAACAATAAACAAGCACCTAAGTGCCTCACACGAGCCTCCCGTTTCACTCCTACGCTCCTATTACATTCAGAGTAACCTTTTCTTTATACCTACGCAAAACTTTTATCGATAAATCGTCAAAGCGAAAAAGTATCGATACTTTTCATATCATGATGCGACGTTAAAGATAATATAGTCATGCAAGTTTCAAAGTAATAGGCAAACCAGACGTGATTTATATTTATAGAGAGATAAAAGCTTTTACACTGATTGTAAGGTTAGACACGCGTTAAGGGAAAATTGTGTGTATCCCAGAATATCATACGTTACATGCACATAAAGGTACCTTATTAGATATAACTTTTATGTAGACAGCTTAGTTTAGTAACGCTTTAAGCAGCTTAATTTTTGTATAGTATCTAACATTTTTCAGGCACTAGGTATCGATCGAAGACAGACATTCTGGGCACGCCACCATTGCGGCGATAAGTCCCCTCTCTGAGGAGTGGCTAGAGAGGTCCCATGGTGTCCTCACCTTCTGTCTGGTGCAGGTACCCACCGGACACGACTGTTTCGGGAGCTCTCTCTTTCGGATTCAGCGGGAGGATACCCCGGGTGTCACCACTATGTGGATCGCCCGGAGGACACAGTGGATTTGTATGGAGCATACGATGGAGGTCTGTCCTGCTTGGACAGCTCCACCGCCGTGTGGCAACCTCTCGCTTCCGGCCCTGGTTCAATCCATGGTCTGGAGCCACGGGGCATGGGAAGCAGTCACCTCTTTCTGCGAAGCAGTAATGCTAGTGAAGGAGGAGGGGAGAGGTAAATCCGACGCCCCAGCCGCCGCAACAGAAGATTCCCAGCCAAACAAGCCTTAAAAACAAATTGAGTTATGTTTACAAGACTGTATTGGACGAATATATTTTGTTAGCATTTATTAAGATTCGGTTTTGTCATAAATAGTGTCTTTGATTGAACCCTAATGACTGGAAACGTTGACACAATGGGATATTGATAAAAAAATTAAGTTGTATATCAAAATCTAGAATGCCTATTCCTTGTAATTGTCTGGCTCATTTGTTCGAGCAAGTGCGACGATAATTGGGTTTTTCTGTTTAAAAAGAAGTTAGATTGGTACACCGCCTGGGATTAGGTTTTGATAAAAAAAGGTAAGAGAGCTGGAAAAAATATAAAAGAAAAGAAAGGAAAATATTTATTTGTGACTTGAAAAGGACAAAAACAAAATTTATTAAATTAAAATAAAATCCTAACCTGCTACATACAGGGTGTTCCAAAAGTGCGTGGAATTAGCGGTGGAAAAAATATCAAAACAAAAATGAAATACTTTTTTTCAAAAACACGACCAGAAAAAACTTTTCAAGTAGTTTGTTACAGTTGGTTACGAATGTTACCAACTGTAACTTTAGTTCAATAACAGATTTGATGTCACCAACTGCATCAGACTGCTTTAAAAGTCATTTCTTCGGGACTTTTTAGTCGTTTTTCGTGGCCGATTTAAAAAAAAGACTATTTTTTTACGGTTTGATGTTTTTTCCTTAATGTATGTCCGCTACCCAATCACTCTTAAATATGACCACGCACTTCTGAAACATCCTGTATGTACAGCATCTGTCGATTATTTAAACTTTATGTACATTTGCCGGACTTAAATGTAACAATGAATTCTCTACCAGTCAACCTTTGGGAGCTTAAAGAAAAAAAAGAGAGACGGTCTTGAATGGATGGTAAATATGTGTAAATTTTATAGAAATTAAAGAATATAGATAGTAAAGTAAAGAAAAGAAAGAAAGAATAATATTTATTTGGGGCACGCACAAAACAAAAAAAAAGTAAAATAAATTAAAACAAAAAAAAACCATCGCAAAAAATATAAAACCATCCAACCCACCACAACCACCATTAAATAATTAACCATCGACAGACGCCTGATGCTCAAATATGTATCTAAAGTTGGAGTTGCCTACATAGAAAAAATCATGTAAATTTAAAAAAAACGAACATATTATGTACCCAACATGATTATTAGTACAGGAGAAGATGCTCCAGGCGTCGGGAGTCGCAGGGCGATCCCCGGCCACCATAGGCGTGGGCCTGCGGACGGCGAGCGTTGGGTGGCTCGCTGTCCGATCACCACCAGGCCCAAATCGATGGCGCGTTGTGTTTCACGCGCGCCTCAAAGAGATGTCAGCATAGAAGACGGTACCCGCTAGGGCCAGAGCCTGCCAGGGTTGCGGAATTTGTTCGAAAGAGTCACCGCGGCCCTGGAACGCAAAGGGCTTTCCAAACACGGATGGGTTTTAGTCAGTAAGAGTCTGACACGCCCTTCCGCTCCACCCAGAGCGGAAGAAGTCATTTGATGATTTCCCATCCTTAAAAAAAAAATACATGATTATTAGAGGAGGTCCGCTTTTTGCTTTAAATCACACGTTCTTGCATTATGTATTAATATAAAACATAGAACGATTGTATTTGTAATATAATAACAGACCATTTTCTTTCCAAAGCACACAGTATAAAAATAATATTTGATTTGATAATTTGAATATTACCATATTCAAATTATCATTTCAAATATTATTTTTATACTGTGTGCTTTGAGTACAACTAAATTTAATTTGACTACATAAATTTTCAGTTGGGAGAAGGGTGGCCTCCCTATTTCTGCCAGTCAAGTGTACCATTTCGTATTTAATTAAGGCTTGTTTTACAAGTAGACTTAGTAAATAGAGAAAGAAATATGTTCTCTTAAAAAAAACATTCGCGGTTTCGTCTACGAAGTTTTGTCTTATTTTCTTTTTATTAAGCTCTCTAAAAATATTATCTGTCTTAGAAATGAATTTGAGATTGTCTTAAGAATAATAAGGTAAGTTATTTATAATGTTGTGGATGATTGTTTTTTCAAATAAGATAGTTCGGGGATAAATACACGGTAAAGAAGTCCTATGATTTTTTTGGATACGCTAGCATATGACGTACTTGATGGTAAGCGCTGGAGTGGAATCCGTTGGAGTACGCTTACCTAGAAACTTGGTTGATAACAATATTGTTTTTTTTTTCGTCAGATATTTTATTAATCTCTAACGGCCGGTTTCAATATAACGTATCAACCTTAGTAGTAGTGAAACGTCATGTTACATAGGCCAACATGACGTTTCAGCTACTGTTGGTAGCTAATTTGACAGTTGGTTAAAGGTTGATTCGTTATTGAAACCGGCCATTTAAGTGATATAAAGAATGGTGTGTTCCTCAAAAGAGTGATGTTTTTTTCTTGTATTTGATACTGTCCACTTTTAAAGTGGCATCATTAATTTATGTCCATTACTGGCTTGGGGTTCGACATTTGAAAATATTGCGCTCGTTCACCCATCATTGCATTTTAAAAGTTTTTTTGTAATTAAGTTTTTCTTTTAAATAAAAAAGAAGTACCGGTGAAGTGCGAGTCGGACGCTGTCACGAAGGATTCCGTACCATAAATCAGATAAGTCACGTTTCTTGTATGGGGGTGTAGATGTTTTTAGAAATACACAGACATACACAAAAAATTTCAATTGTCTACCTATTACGGTTCATGATACATCCTCCTGACAGAGAGACGGACGGACAGCGGAGTAGTTCCTAATAGAGTTTCATTGGTTACCCTTTGGGTACGGAACCCGAAAAAGATTCGATTTAACTTTCGATTTTTACGAAACCATAAATCACTAAGATCCGAAAACTCAGAATTAAATTTAAAAAGGGAAAGTAGATACAGATCTGTTGCCAAAAACGTCCATAGTAACAGCGTCCATATTGGAAATTTACCAACATTAAAAAGTGTCCACAAATAAAAAAAAGACAGGTTATCGATTATCGGCAAACGGTAACCTCCCAAACGGTTTCCCATTATTCTTCACACTTTTATATTCGTAAATTAAATTCACTCTTCACTGGAAGGTCGCCCTTTTTCAATTAGAATTCAATTAAAATGTGGGGACCGTTTAATTTTTCGATATAGGCCGGCACACAAACATAGTGCGAATAAATCTTTAAAGCAATTCAAACTCAATTACTACAGTTTACTTTTGCCTAATGGGAAAAGGTTCCTCTTTGTTCCGAGTTGATTTAATTCGTTTGTATTTGGACACTGGATACTATTGACACAATGGTCGCTGGTGGCTACGATTTCTATTGTAGAAAACGTATTGACATCAACAAAACTCCGTTATTGCTGACTTTAACCGATTGCATTGCGATTGCGTTTTCTAGTATTATACTGTGTGTTGTATTTTCTTGTTTGACTTTACAGTGGTGAGCTTTAACGTGATTCGTTTTTGATATCTCAAAAACGGCGGTCTGTTGTGTGAAAAATAGGAGCAAAATTTATTATAAGCCCTTTGCGTTCCTGGGCCGCGGTGACTCTCTCGAACAAATTCTGCAACCCTGGCCCCGAAACCCTGCATACCAAATTTCATGAAAATCGTTGGAGCCGTTTCCGAGATTCAGATTAAAGATATACAAATATACAAGAATTAATCGTTTAAAGGTATTAAGTATTGCATTTTAATATGAACAAAAAAATAAGAATCAATAAAAAATTCGCTGAATATTTCAGCTTGGTCAAACCCTCAGTAATATTCCGTGAATTCATAACTAAGGAATATTAAAAGACCTGGTGTCATTTCTGTGAATTGCGTCAACAATGTTAACAAATGAGAGAAGCTCGACGAAGCATCAATAAGAAATGAAACATCCTACATTACAAAGAACTCGGGACTTGAACGAAGTACCTATTTATACACAACAACACGCTTATTATACTGTTGCTGCTGGACCTAACACGACTCAGCAGCGACGCTTGCTTCATTATAACAGCATGAAACCCATCAGTGTAAGCATCTGCGAGCATAGTCGAAGCACTGCAGAATCGTGGTAGCACCCGCAGCACCCTAAACGCGTTGCTGAATTGAACACGTAAGGCGTTGTATGTCTTCAGGGTGTAGGTAACCCGCACGCGCTGCAGTAAAGTATTTGGCAGTAAGACTCAGAAAGAGTCATTTTTATTTGATTACTATTAGTAGTAATGAAGTGAAAATGTTAGATGCGGCCTGCGGCAAAACATTACACCGGAGAGCCAATGCTCTGTGTACCCTTTTCACATCCGTGTTGTCTTTGCTTTTGCAATGGTCGACGCCAGATAAATTTGCATTAACGGTCATTGAGCCACCAACATTTATTGAAATACTTAATTTCGACAACAGAAATAAAAATATAAAGCCATCCTGAATCGACATCCATCGTGATCCTTTACATTTTCTAGTAATGAAAAACGATGCATACAATGTAGGTATTGTCCAGGACCCTACGAAGAGATATTAAGAAAAGGGCGATGACCGTTATTGCAAATTGTTCTGGCGTCGACCATAGTGGTTTGCCCTCTTGAAAACATCTAAATATCCTAACATAAAACAACTCAACATCTTTACATCAAAATATCTAAAAATCAAAACGATCAAACGCAAAGACTTTCATATTGACATGATATAAGTAGAATTTCAATCTTAGTGAATACACAAACATTATCCAAAACTCCATCGCGAGACGTCAAAATAACGTCACACAAATACTACTTGTATATTAGAGTCTCAATGCTAATGTACTGTTGATCTCTCATACAAAGTTCGTAGATAAAATTCGTGAGGGTAAAGCTACTCTCTTTTTATCTGAAGTATCTTCATGGTTTAAGAGCCTGTGTCGATATTTATTTTATGTAGTTGATCTGATCGAGGTGCGTATTATTATTGGAATTGATGGATATATTGATTAGAAAAAGTACAATAGTTTATACATTGTCTGTAAATCTTTTCATGCGAATAGTGGAATATCTCTGTTTTTGTACATTTTTAATTGTTTTAAATTTATTTTTCGTACACCTCTCAGTATACTATATTTTTACTCCAAAGGCTGACGAGTAAATAAAGTCTTGTGACAATAAGTCCGTCTCTGTACCCACTTTGCACATAAAGTTTAGATAAATAAGTAAACTACCAATAAACTTGGCAATTTTTAACAATAGCAATAACACATAAACCGACGTTTATGAATCCGACCTTAGATTTGTTATTGAACACATTCAGATGACGTCATGACATAACGTCTAGCTCCCGAACTAACAAAGATGGCTCCATCCGACTGCTCTAAATACGATTTCGGGCTTGTGAAAGTTTTACACCGGGTCGCCGACATAAATTACCATAAATATACGCTCGGTCCGCATACAAATCCGAAACTTTTGATTCCGGATAGTTATTCGGTCAATTACCGAGTTTTGTTGATAAAAGAAACCGTTCAGTTTTATAACTGGCCATAAATAAAAAGAAAATAGAAAATTCTACTAATTTTTAAACAACGTTCGCACTGACATCTCAATCAGTCTCAGTCAGATTTTGTTGGAACAATTTTATTAATAAAAATAATTCCCATTTGGTTTTGAAACTTAACTGCAGTAGGTATATTAAAATCAGTTGTTATCTGTACAGCTTGAATCAAGAAAACTAAAATCCATCATTGGCTCAAGTTTTTATATCTGTCTCTGAAAATAATTACAGGCCGGAAAATGCGACAATGAAGAAAAAAAAAAAAACTAGTCCATTTTCAGTCGTCGAATTTATGTTTATTTCTTCCGCTCGTGGTAAATAAGGAATAATTGAAAATTGGGAAAAGGCCAAGACTGTAATTGCGAGGCTCGGAGGCGACGAGTGATAGTAGGCAGATAATAAATATTCAAGTATTTCTTTAGCTTCTCTTATTATTCAGAAGTAGAATAGAAATTGGGAACGGTGTTATTAAAGAAATAAGGCAATACGTTCTTTTTCTTACATCGTGCTTCTAGTGATTAAATAATAACAGCTGCACGGCTCAATATTAAAGGTTAAGCATTGCTAGCCAAGGTCGGTCCGTGGATGGGTGACCATTCATTACATACCGAGTCTTCTCCACGTCGCTATGGCTGTCGAAACGGGTAGTCAGAAGCTAAAAATCGGTCACCAGTCTACCCAAGAGGTATGATAATACTCAGAATTCTACTGGGTAGTGGAGGTCACTCCATGTAAAATAATAGTATCTACTCAGCTGCAGATTGGAAACCGACCCCAAGTTAGTTGGAAAAAGGCTAAGCAGATTGATTCAGTCAAAAGCAACGCAACGCAAGCCTTTAAAATGGCATCAATAGTACTACTTAAACCTTAATGAAAATGGGATATCCCTCGAAGCATTTCAAATATCCGCAAATAAATTGAATTCTATTAATAGAAGGAATATCCGTAAACCTTACTGAATTGTTAGATACCAGCACAGAAATATCGTTCATAGAAGAAAATATCATATCAAAATGAAGTTTGGATTTTATAACAAGTTACTGAAAAAAAAGGTTTATGTCAACAATTTTTGAAGAATCCAATTAAAGAGATAAAAGATAACACACGAAGTTTTTAAGCGGATCGGGAAATATTAGAACTAGCGGAGACACTCTTAACTTAGTCGCGTTATCTCAGTAAGTTCCCGAGTTGTTTATACAAGAGGTCGGTACGTGTCGCAAAGGCTTCCGCATAAATAATGCTGTTAGAAACATTACTAAGTACTTCATACAGTAAGACGAAGTTGCCAGGTTGAAAAATTCTGAGTGCAAGTTTTAGATGTAAAGGAGTAAGAAATTAACTGGTGCTTTAATTGGTTTTGTAGTTTGAGATAGATATTTTGAACCACATTCGCCAGTAAACAAAAAATTGTCAATGTTGTGTTTGCCCGTAATTGGCATATATATTAGAATATTACCATAAGACTCAATGTATCTATGTCCATATATGTGCTGTGGGTGAACCTTATAAATAAATATATAGGTTATTTTAAGATGACTGTTTTTTGTGAAAACTTGATCCAGGGCTTATGTGAGATTTTGTTTTAATGTCCCTCCCAGACCTCACAAGACTTTATTTTTAAATAAGGGCTTTGATGACATTTTAGACCGAAGATAACTTCATTTAGCTACCGTACTCATTGGCATAATCTTTATGGTTAATTACTTGACTGGTCGCGTGATGTGAAAAAAATCAAAACAACAGATCTGCCTGTCTTGTGTTAACCTTGCCCTATTGACTGCTTCGTTTTGAATTCGCTGTTTCTAGTTGCTGGAACGATTTGCCCTTCCGAAAATTTCAGTTTAAAGATCAACCTACGTATTCAAAAGGTTACCACCACATGAATTTACCCAGGGTCTGCACACAGTTTGTATTGATGATGTGTTCTCAGCAGCAAGTTAGCAGCCTAACTCTTTCTCGACCAGCACAACACATTTCTACACTTTAAAGTTCATAACTATACAATAACACTCGCGCCACTTCTGTTCAATGTTGTCGAAGTACTTACCTTAATGCTTTATTTGATGCTGAAGTCACTGTGGCCTTTGTTTTGTTTACATTTTTTTTTACCAATGTTTCATTTTGACAACCGACCATAACATTCCACTTGAGCCCGCCCATTCTATCGTTTGTCTATGACATCGACAAAAGACATTAAGCATCGGGGTCGGTCGATGATTATTACATGCTGTATTTTTTTCTTTTACTTATTTCATGCAGTGTAATGCACTTACTTGAAAGAAACCAACAAAATTGCATAAAAATAATATTTCGTATCAAAATATTTTTGAGAATAATATAATGACACCAGCCTCGCCGATTTCTTTACTTGTGTCGTGTTCGCTATTTTATGGAGACGCTAAAGAGCTAAATAGCCTACTATAGATTTATGATCTTCATTTAAAGCCCATTTTAAATATTCACAAAACTGTTGGGCCTTAAACAAGGTGCACTTTTTTTTGCTGTGATTTAAAAAAAAACACCTATCTGATAGAGTGAAAGAAGAAAAAAAAAGTGAAATTAACATGATTTCTACCCTAAATGTAGGGTCAAAAACAGTCACATTTCAATGAAGTGTATAGAAAAAGACTTTTTGCGTCCTGACTAAATAAAGAAATATATACAGAGACAAGTAGTAACTTAGTAAAGAGTAAACTTTAACCATTTTTCTTATTAAGTAGGTGAACGAAGTTTTAAAACAATAAAACTACTTCAGCGCTTCTTCCTTTTCTTGATAAGACATAATATTTATATATAATTTTGTTTTGTTTTGTAATTTCTACTCAGAATGAAGTTAAAGTAGATCTTCTTATTATGTTATGAAATTAAATAAAGCGACAGAATCTTGAAATGTTTGAAATTACTTACTTCTGGGTGGTACTAGAAGTACCATCATGATTCTGTCGTGATAAAGGAATAGTGTTATTCGACCCATAAATTTAAGTTGTTTATTTCAAGTAAACCATTTAAAGACACTTTTGCATTGTCGAGGTCGATCAGTCAAAAACATTTCTTTTTTTTAATCTTTATTTATTTAAGGGACTTTTGTACACTTAATGACGATGTCAGTTCCATCGTGCTACTACAAATAATTTAACACACTGAACTTAGTCTAATTTCTTAACTACTATAAAGGAGTACAATATCTTTGCTGCTTCACAATTAGGTTTGGCTAAAATACAATGGAACATGCCAACATCCATCATTGATACTTTGTCAAAAAACATAAAGCTAGTTGCACAGCTAGTTGCACAATATATTTAAGACATCATCGTAAGGCTCCTGAAAACATTAAACGTCATCGTACTTTCTTATTCGAGCGTAGCGACAAAATTACTGGTAAATTGAATTAATCTAGCTCAGCAATATTCCCCTTATCAATACAAGATCTCTCTCCAAATAATTTCTAGAATTATAAACGACACCGATAAATGGTCTATAAACATCGTTTCATATTCGACGAAATGAAGATACTTTTTGAAAAGGCTATATATCATTATTATAAGTGCTTTCACCTCCTAAACTTTACCTTTTTATTACATTCTGTAAATGGTTGAACCAAATACACGTATAGTGAGAATAATCCCCTAGTGAAATAATATTTTATCCTTATTTCGTGACGGATTTTGTCAGAAAATGATTCGATACTCAATACTGTATATTTCCTCATAGACAGTCGAACAGATATGACGAAAAGGAAAAATAAATAAATAAACTAGGTCTAGCGAATACGCTCCTAATCCCTAATAAGGTTCTAAGCTCGGATCCAATCTCGTTGAACCAATAAGATGGATTCATTGGTAGTGCCAGCACGCGTAGCTTGGTGCGTTGGCTGGCAATAATGGGGTCGAAGAATGCTTACTATCTTTCTCATGACTGAATCTTATGTCATTGCCGGGATATAATAACCCTGTTAGTTTGAACAATGTGGAATGTTTTTTCTGTGTAAATTATTAAAAGGTTTTTCTAATTTTAGCTTTACCGTGACAGAAATTTATTTCTTGGCATATCTTTTTGTTGTTATTTCTATAAACCGTGTGCGTTAAATACTCGTATGTGCTAAATATTTTTTTTTTTTATTTCTCTGTTCTCTGGTCAAAAATATTTACCATTAAAACCAAAACATTTCGTTTTGACCGAACCATTGGCGCACCTACTTGAACGAGTCTAAGCCCAGTTTTTGAACCGTACATTTGTCCCACAATTAATGTCATACTTCGTTGACAATATACATAGGTAGACGCCACACAGCAACCAATGCTACAAATAAATACAACAAAACTATGGAAATTAACAACAAAGGACAGTCAAGAACGTGTTCATGGACAAAATTAATATTAATATCCCCATAAGTCGTTATATCCGTAGTTCTGCGAACCATCAGCACAGCAGATGTCCATTGCGCAGCTTTAATGTAATCAGATGTACATAATGTATGTATGTATTATATTACGCATCATTGAATAGAACAGACATATGCAATTGCTTGTCTGTTTCTGCGAAATCGAATTTGTTATGAAACTGATTGGAATATTAACAGAGAGTATCAACAAAATATGACCAGAGGAAACTAGAAAGGAAGCTCGTGGGGACTGCGTTGGAAGACCGTTAGACTACTGTAGTGTCCATAGATAATTAGTAAATTTATTTAGTCAAGCACTATGGAAGTTGGTACACCTCTAGAGAGGTACAACAAATAAATGGCTACAAGAGAAGGTTATTTACTGGGTCTGATAGAAACCTTAAATTCCTGGAGCATCACGATAAATGAGATTCCTGGCTGAACCAATTCACGATAACCAATTTGACAGCAAAGTAAGGTCTTTAAACGAATGGCATATCTGAAATTGCAGTGTGCAGGACACAAAGCCTCTAAACATGTTTAGTGGGGCAAAGTCTTAGAATGCAGGCCTTTGGTTGAAAATAGACCTACAGGAAGAACACGAAAGCGATGGAAGGATGCCGTCAAGAAAACTGCAGAATCGGATTGGATGGAAGTAACACAAGGCCAAGTTAGATGGCGCAATCTGAAGGAGGCCTACACCGAACTTGTTGATAATGACTGAGAAGAGATTAAAATAAGTAACTTTACAATACACATTTATACCAAGCAGGTTTAGTCAGGGATGTACTAAGTCTTATGTAATAGGGAGCAAGCCTGCTGTCATTAACCAGGTCTATCTAGACTCCGCGCGGTTTCTGACAATTTCCAGTTACAAAAACCCCATAACACTATACCCGACTCGGGAATTGCACCTTTTTTTTTTTTTTTAAGGATGGGAAATCATCAAATGACTTCTTCCTCTCTGGGTTGAGCGGAAGGGCGTGTCAGACTTTTACTGACTAAAACCCATCCGTGTTCCTTCTTCCCCTTTGCGTTCCAGGGCCGCGGTGACTCTTTCGAACAAATTCCGCAACTCGGGAATTGCACCTAGGACCGCATACTCAGCAGTAGTGATTGTGACCACTACAACAAATAGACAGTATTAAAATTCCTTCCGTTCCACCCTGAGCGGCAGGAATTTGAATACTGTCTATCTTCACGGATGGGTTTTAGTCAATAAAAGTCTAACACTCCCTGTGTAAGACTTTTACTGACATAAAACCCATCCGTGTTTTTCCTAATGCCCTTTCCGTTCCAAGGCCGCGGAGACTTTTTCGAACAAATTCCACAACCCTGGCAGGCGTTCGCCCTAGTGGGCCCCGTCTCCTATGCTGACATCCCTTTGAGGCGTGCGTGGAACACGACGGCGAGCCATCCAACGCTCGCCGTCCGCAGGCCCGCGCCTACGGTGGCCGGGAATTGCCCTGCGACTCCCGACGCCCGGGGCATCTCCTTCTGTTGCAGCGGCTGGGGCGTGAGGTTAGCCTCTCCCTCATGCGGTCCGCCTCCTCCTTCACTAGCATTACTGCTTCCCTATCAACACTCTAAACGCTTTATTTATTTTCTTCAATATTTTTCATGTACATATTGTGACTGTCATTTCGTAAGCACATCGTAAAAAAAATACATAAGTCCCTCTCAGAATAAACGAACACCTAATCATTATGTAAATACTAAAGCCACTAACCACACAAAGCTAAAAAATGTAATAATATTGAACGCTCCCCAAAAGTTGGTCAAAGTTTGGAATAAGAAGGCGCTCCGCCCGGAAATTGGGGAGATCAAGGGGCAGATGTTTCTGGAATGATAAAAAGTAACGATTTGTGATCAATCGCAACGTTTATTTGTGTCACAGAAGTAGGACTCGAATGGTCACAAATAATTTTGGCCACGCTTCAGTATTTTTTGCAGTGAAAACTTCTTTAGGCGCGTTGAGCACTTTTTGGGTGAATAAAAATAATGGAACTCGCGTCATCGTCACCAAACGCTTTCCATGCATGAGCTATATGTATACTGTGTGTATATGTGTACTTTTTGGGTGAACAAAAATCATGGAACTCGTGTCATCGTCATCGAACGCTTTAGCTTTCGCTTAGTTTTCACATCGATCTGTAGTCCCCAAAGACTGCCCGTCTTGTCTTTTTTTTCTCAAGGACTTTACACACCTCCAGATTTATCTGGCCATTTTTTGTTACCCAATTTATGTGTACCTGCATGTTACCTAACACACTTTGTTTTTGCACTAGAAAGCTAATGCTCAGCTCGCATGTGTAAAGTTTTCAGGTTTATGATATTCACGTAAAACTCTATAAACATGAAACGTAGTACAACTTACATCATCTTTAAAACTGAAACATCTGAGCCAAAATGTCATATAATAAAATTCCCGACATCCCGCGAAGATATTCGATGCTTTGACGTATCATAACTTTTCCAATAGGAAACACGCTGAGCTGTGCAGACAGAAAATAACTTTTTCAATAAATATTCTCGTTTATATTCTTCAGGTGTCTGAGAAAAGCAAAAATTTATAATGATCAACAAAACTATTGTCTGACTGCGAAATAAAAATTGTTAAAATGAGTTTTAATATGTTTTACCGTACTTATATAATGAGATTTTCTGTCAACTCGGAAACAGAAAAGTTTATCAATTTCCCAGCCTTGGCGCGGTGATGAAATTAGATGTTGTTTTTGTATTTTGGACTCAATTTGGCTGTCATTTTTTGGTGTTATTTAGTATGTTTTGCTGACGGGATATAAAAGTCTAAATATAATTCGACTAAACATTCAGAAAATTACGAGAAGTTCACAATAGAGGCTAATATTGCGAATTAAAATGCATTGAAACGTTCGGTGACTAAGCTAATGCAACGTGAAAGAGTCACCGAAGATTCTGACTCGGCGCCAGAGAGGTTAAACCTTTTCTCTATTTACAAGCTTCATCAAAATATTACGTGCGCGACGCAAAATTACCACCCCGCGCTACAATAACCAGTGATGAGCAAACAAAGATTACAAGTGCAAGCATTTCGAGTCAAAACCAGTGACAGGAACATAATTAGACCGCAACATACCAAATGTAGTACGAACAACCACATGACGTCATTAATTTTGTTCACGATCGCGCTAACGAAGGTCGTTTGAAACGGGTACAGCACTAGTTCTCATTATAATGATATGGAGGATCCAGGCGCTTCAATTATTACGTTTTAATTACCTACAGACACTGTTTGAGAGCTCATTTGATTCTTACTTCGTTTGTTGTTTGTTTGGTTCGGCTGCCATTTTGTTAATTGAGTTCGTCTATTAACTAAGACGGGGTCTTAAAACGTGCTTCTGTTTATCGAGAGGTTACGGTCGAGAGTTTTAATTTTTATTTTTATTGTGAGAGTTTAGGGGAGTAATTAATGGATATTGTTTTATTTGATGTTTTGTTTTAGACGGAATGGAAAGTGAAAGAGGAAAAACCGGACTAAATAATCTCTCTTTATTTATTATTATTTCTATGTTACAAAGTATTTATTTCTTAAATGGGTCATAAAAGATGATGTCAAAAATAAGCAAGATAGACGTTTATAACTGACTACCAAAACGTAGAAGCTTTTTGTATCGCATATTGTTGTTTATAACAAAAGCTCGACGCGATAAAACGATCATTATCACACGACCTGGTTTCGCCCACCGCTAAATATAAGTCTCCCCTTTTTATGTCGCTTCCCCGGATTTAGCAACAATACGCAATAACGTTACTGTTTAGCCGGTTCACGCTCTCCTGTTACTATCGAGTTACAAATAATTGTAAAAGTAAATCACTCGTTATGAAAGCCAAAACTATATAAAATATGTATAAAGAATAATGTTTTTGAACAGGGAATACTAGAGCATACATATTTAATAAACGTAAATTTTATGTTGAATAAAAACAAATCTATGTACGTATTTTCATGTTCGTTTATTTTGCTGTGATCAAAATAGCGATGTAACTAGAGCGAGGGAAAACGTGCCTCGAGGCAAAATAAATAATGAATATGGGATAGGGGCTACCAGAGATTAAATAAGTTAGATATTAGGGCTTTATAGGGAGACTGCTAGTTTTATCTTCATTTTTGTCATGTTATGTGACGGAATGAAACACGCAGGTGGAAAGACTGAGAAGAACTCGGGTCTCATATAAGACTGCTGAAATAGGTATATCTTATTAATTCCTATTTCACAGCATTATTGCAGTTTCAATGATTACGTTATCAAAATCAAAATCTAAAGTAATTTATTCAAATTAGGCTAAGTACCTGCACTTTTTGAACGTCAAAGTTCTACATAAAATCGCCCGCCCGTCACCACTTCCTAGTGTTTTAGCTGGGAAGAAGAAGTGGCGCAACAAACTCCACAGTAACGTTCCCGTAGCCTATCTAAAAGTATTTTTGTAATCGCATCAGCACTTCTAGCGATTTGTCATACAAACAAACAATTCTCGACTCAAATAATATAATCTTTTACCATAAATCAGTTTATGTAAAACACCGGCTAATCCAATTAAGCCTCCCCTAACCTATAAACCAAAACTTACATAACTTTACGCAGAATAATACACCCTTAGTAACAGTAACAACATTGTTGAGTTCCTAACGAAGGTTACAGAATATATCCTGTCAAAATTGTACGCCCTAGTTTCCGTTAACGTTACAGAACTTGGACATCTGTGAGTACTGTGTACCTCAAACTACAATTTTCTTTGACTTGAATGTGCCCTGGCGGTTGGGAGTGTTATGCTCACTTAAAAGTCTGGCTGATGGTGCTGGATTATTTGGCACAATTCAAAGTGGTTGAACCGAATGGTGCGAGTGCAGGCGTCATATTTGTGAACGAGCGCCGTCAGCTAGGACTGGTCATCTCTCAGCTGCAACGGTTTATTTCAATTATTTGTTCTTTAAATTGTTTCCTTTTTTTACTTCGGACGCTTGGTCGTGATTGTTTATCTACATCGTTCTCACATATATGTATGTTTGTATAATTTCCACACGAATGATGTTACCATATCATTGTAAAAAATATTGACTTAAAAGAGTGTCCGTGGAGTTTCTTGCACGTTCTTCTCCATAGAGATCTTCGATTTAAAACGTGCAAATAGCTTCATCTCTTTGGACCGACCGACCTTGACAATTCAAAAGTACCTGTAATGGTTTAATTGAAATAAATGGTTTGAGTTAGAATATATTCAGGCAGAATTGTACCCACGCCCTATAATGTAGGTTTCTATACTAGTTTGTCGTATACAGGTTTCCTGGTAGATATTACGCTAGCAACTTAATTTATTCATGACTGAAATGCTTAAATACTAATTCCCGAGGCACATGTTACGCAATATAATCACATAGTAACGTAGTATTAACCAACGCCTCTTGAACTTTGTTATTCTAAGTCTAATGTTGAGAATACAATATTGTTTACGTTCTTGAAGGTTGAGATTTCTGAACTTAATTTACTGTTATTAGTGTTAATAATTTACTTATTACTTTGACTGTGATTTTATTCAAAATACTTTGCCACCCACACTATATGTATCGTGGTTGCGTTAATAAACATTTAACTCAAACAGCCAGGCCCGGAACAACTATCTGTAGGTCATAAAAATATATGTTTGGTGCGGGAATCGAACCCGCAATCCCAGTCCAATAGCCAATCGCTTCTCATTCTTTAAGAATAATAAAAGTATCGCTTCGCTGTATGCTGTAACGTAACGTAGTTTCCAGTTTTAAAAGGATGATACGTATGTGCCCTGTATCGTGGACCACTGCAGGGGGCTCAATATCGTAGTTTCTAATGCTGAGCGTGTCATTTGTAAAAACGCCGCAGGCGCTGCGTTGTAGCAAAATTACTACGCCGTAGCGAGGTCGCTACGCCGTAGCGAGGTCGCTACGCCGTAGCGCAGTTTCAAGTGTTATAGTCTTTATGGTGCAGCGTAGTTTTGTTTTTCTACGACAATAACAAGTATGTATTAACATAATAATCATAACCATAAGAATATTCACTCATCATCATCAACTTAGATTTGATGCATATTAACTAGATTTCGGAAATTTAACTAGTATGCATCAAATCTAAATTAGAGCGATGTATTGCTTATTTTTATGTTTATAATTATGTTAATACACACTTGTTAATGTCGCGGATCATATTTTGATCAAGTTACAACCTGACTTTGTCCTGCAAATTGCAAAAAAACACAAGAAAAATTAATTTCGCGGGCTACCATCATCTTTAAGTTAAAGCGTAGAACTGACTTATTACCCAACATTGCAAAGTATAGCAAAATTTTAATCGCGTAGCTCGAGCTTTTCACTCTTTATACTCATGGGCTTTAGAGGAACTACTAACAACTTATTGTAACCAGAACCCATTTTACAGAATTGCTTACTTTCAAACAAGAGTACAACAAGTGCAAAGCTTTTATTTACATAGATATTTACAACGGTTTTAATAAATATACTAGAAATAAAAATAAAAACTCCTAACTAATATAACCCTAAAATATGGCGTCAAAAATTTCATCCGCATCGCTGTCGACTGGAAGTGTACCCAAAAGACTGGCGGCATTGCCACGTTGTATGGCAAGAGTACAACTAGTTCTTAATCCATTTACGAGAGTCCGGAACGTGACTGCCTGACAGCACCGCACCTTTAAGTGAACCCTTTTTCCGCCCCACCTGAAATAAATTTCAGTCTTTAGTTGCATTTTACGATGCCCTCAAGATTTCTTCCTGTGGGCATTTTAAAATGTTACGACGAACAGGGGTTTTTTAGAAGTAAATCGTGGAGTCGTAAAAGGAATTTTATTGAGACAACGACCAGTTTTTCCTTGTATTTTTTTGATATATACAGGGTGTTTTAGAAGTGCGTGTTACAGTAAAGAAACAATTGTAACATTAAAAAAAATTACTGTCATAAAACAGCCCACAAAAACGACTAAAAAGTTCAAAATAAATCACTTTTAAAACAGCTTGATGAAGTTGTTGGAATTTATTTTAGTTCAATCACAGATGTGAGTAATTGTTTTGGGTCGAGTTATTGTTTTTTTATAAAAGCCATTTTACGCGAACCCTTAAAGTGTCGCCATATTTGTCTGTCTCAGTTTAGCTCAGAGATGCTTAGCGCTTAGCTACATTATAAAATTTGGTATGGGTATACATATTACTCACGCCGACAAAGTGGCTAAATAAAATCTTGAAATATATTTTTTTAGGGTGGCCTCTTACATGTAAAGTGGCGATGTTTTCTACCCATGGTGTAGGGTGTCGTTAAATTTATTTTGGGATTCCTAAATCCATTTTTCCATCCAAGGATTCGTTTACGAACTATTAAGCTTTATAGTGCTCATTTTTGTTAGAGTAAAGTCTCCCCCCCTCTCAGCTAAACGGTTGTTTTTGGAGAAGTGCAAAAAATCATAATAGTTTCATATATAACGAATTTAAAAGGAAATCTATTAGCTACTATCTACCTAGGCTTAACGAGTTAATGAGTAATAGTTGACTAACTTATAAAATGGAACTGGGTAAGTAAACTTTTTAATATTTTTCTGGCATGGTTTAGGAAATGGGTAACTACGGACGTGTCGGACCACGCACAGTGTACCCTACACTGTGCGTGGTCCGACACGCAATTGGCCGGTTTTGTTAAAATTTATTTTGTTATTATTTTTTCTTCACTGTACCTAAGTATATGAGATACAGAACATCACCCTTAAATATGTCGACTCACTTCTGAAACACCTAAGCTAAATTATAAAATAACTAAGATTTGTATAATAACTGAATTTTTTTTTCCTCACATACAATATTAAGTTTTAAGCCATAAACATTTAAAGACACAAGTCTACACTAGCCACAGTCTTTTAAAAACACACCCACCGACCACACGTTCAGCGCATTACCAACCATATTTTAAGCTCAAGGAAATTACACTAACGCGGTCTGACTTAGCAATAGCTAATGGCTAAACTAGCCATTAGTGATACGAGTCTAAAGGTTACAATAGTGCATAAGTAACGAGGTTGTTAGCCTATCGCGGAGTCCATCGCTTATCGCTGATCTTAGACTCGACTATACTAACGATTTGTGTAGGACGGGACTTCCTGTTTATTTCTGCTGATAGTTTATCAGATTATGAAGGGAAATACAGGGGTAGGGCATAATCTTGAAGATAAATTTGTTGCTGTTATCATTTGCAGAGTTACTATGGTGAAAGGACAAGTGAGATCAATATGACTGATAAATATTTCAAGGCATTTGCGAAAAGTTTCGTTATTTATGCCAACGTTGTCTTTTCCAATCAATCTTGAAAACCAAGGTTATTTAAATGACTCACAAAATACGTAGGTACGTGTGTGATAAAATATTTAAAAAAGGTCAATCATTAAGGGTGTTGTCTCTTTACACATAACGCCTCCTCTTATAAGACGCGAATCATTTTGATAGAACAATAGTTTTTTGTTCCAAATCCAATTCCACGCAACCCACTTTTTCAGAGACATTAACAACGGCCATCAATGGTCCATAAGCTCGGATTACCGAATGCTCACAATTTGTCTTTGTGTCGACTTGATCCAGGTTGTGGACATCCAAGATAAAGGAGACGGGCCAGTCAATAAATTGGCAATCAAGCCGGACTCCCCGAATCGAATACTAAGGGGATTGCATCGCAACATGTGCACTGTCGAGGCTCAGTGGGGAATTGAATTCGATTTAAACAGATAAACTGCCCATATCATTGATTGTTCACGATATACCGATAAATATTTACATCTGAACTGCGGACCACAGGTGTGTGCGAGTGTTTGTGCTACAATTATTCTCAAAAATTGTTCGAACGATATTTTTTCTTTTATTTTTATTGGGTTGTATGCTTTTACTGATATTGCAAACACTTTATTTTCATATTCGCTGCGGGTTTTCAACAATAACTTGAACAACTATGCTAGAGACTTTAATTTAGAGAAGGCTTAACATATTTCACAAGTTGTAGCAATCAACTAGGGATAAGGGAGTCGTGTTCTAGTGATCGTAGACGATGGGTAGCAATTTGTCACTACTTACGTACTTACCCTGTGTCTCCGAAGTAGGTTATTGTGCGACCCGAAACTTTATGGCTGTATGAAGTTTCAAGTGGTGACGTAGTTTGTGTTGTTCAAGTTTTGTTTACTCTAGGTATTAGAGAAATAACCTTCACCTGAAATTATTATACTAGCTGCTATGTTCTTAGAATAATATTTTCCAATTCTCATGGCTTTCGTTGTCTGGCACTCAATTTTTCTGCTGCGATACTCTTAAGATTTATAGTAGAAAACTGAGCTCCACATTTAATTAACGTCTGCAAAATTCTTCCTGTCGTTTCTTTTGACTAGACAAAACATTTTCAACTTAGCGTCTCTAAACATAGGAACAAAAACATTGTATGGGTTCACACAAAACCCATAAAGTGAGGTTATGTTTAAAGTTAAAATTACTTCCTGTTGCGGTATACAACTCGAGTCCACGTGTGTGAAAACAGAATCGATAACAAAAGTGAAAACAACTGTACAATCGAGATAGCAACGGCATAGCAACTTTACCTTTGTTTCCTACACTCGTAAACTAAGTTCAGATCGTTAGTTCACTCCTAGTTTGTACTTTCAACAAAAATGGCATCTGAAATATTGCTTAATTCGTGTTCACCAACATCCATGAAGGTTTCAAACTCATTTGTTGAATTTCCAGAGGCAATTTCAACTGGAAAAATGTGCGGTGGAAATATTTTTTTTACACGAACAAGCTCAGACACAATCATAAAGACTAATGATCGACCCCGAAGCTTTTAACGAGTTAAATTACTGAACGAACAAAAAACAATTTAGAAACCATGTCGATCATGTTTGGGGTCATAATATTGAATTTTTATATTAAAACCCTCAAAGGGAGCCTGTTACCGGTTGTTTTTATTTATATTTTTCTGTACCTGCTCTTTTTATGTTTATTTCATCAACCCTGTTTTATCAGAACGATTGTATACACATTCAATAACCTTAAATTGAATCAGGTGTGTTGGGGGTGATTTAAAATCAACAACAAAAATGGGTTTCATTACAGTGTACTGTTCATAAAATACATTTTTAAATTGTGTGACATCTATTACGCATTGCAGATGTATGTACATATTTTCTTATAAAAAGCGAAATCGCTTTGTGATGGTAATAGTCCCAAGTGCCGTGATATCAGTCGCTCTTCCACTTTCCTCATTCATTATGCGACTGCAACAACTGAAAATTGTTCACAACGGTAGCTATTTAAAAGGTCTAATGATTCACAACTCAGCAACGAAAGTCACAACACTTAATTGTTATAATTAACAGATGAGACTTCCGTACTTTATAGAGTTAAAATCCTCTCTCTAGATTTTAAATTACATTTCCGTAGCCAGACTAAAGATCGGCTTGAAAAACTCGTTCCGGCCTTTGCGGCCGTGCAATGGAACTAGTTGAAGTCATTAGAGTCGAAGTGACAACGGCTCGGCTCCTGTGAAATGGCTAATTGCGTCGCCCCCTCCCAATTGTGGTCGCGTAATTATACTGGTGCTCCGACACACACAGTAATAAATGTAACGATTACCGAGCGCTGAAAAACGGTTACTTTTTGTTGCTTTTCGATTGTTAATTGTCGCAATGTTGGGGCAGTGGAATTAGGTTTTAGAATTGAATGTATTTAGTTTTAGTGGTCAGACATACGTTTACGTCCTTAGAGACAAAGCATTGAAAGGGAACGGAGGGCTCTGTCCGTACGTGCAAATATGATAGCCCGCAGGTTTGCACGGTGTACTGCAGACGTTAAGATGACGCTTTTTAGAGCATTCTGTATGCTACACATACAGCTTGTAGGAGAAATATTCGAGTCGTACGGAACCCTTGGTGTCCAATTCAATAACACGATCAGAAAACTGATGGGGTAACCATGGTACTGCAGTGCGTCAGAGATGTTTGCTGCGGCACGTGGAGATTGTTTTTACACAACGATGTGCAAGCGCGCAGCATTGAAGGTGGCTCGAGTCAATGAATTGAATTATGTTTAGAAGACGAGCCTTTCCTTTCACATCATTCTATTACGAATACACCCTTATTTTTCATTGCACCGGTACCATTTAACTGTATTTTCCTATGCTAGCAACGAAAGCAGAGCTGTATAATTTCAGTTAATCAAAACTCGATACGCTATTTTAGGGAAAAGCGGACGCTGCAGAAATAAATAAATGGAAATAACCAACTGTACAACTGTTGTCAGATTTGTTTTGGATTCGGACAGAACAAGCTTTTGATTGCGTCATTCAATAAGTTTACAAATAACAGAAAGCCTGACGGCGCTAGAATTTTTCCATTCAATCGAATTTAATTGGAGTCGTTGGAGTCGCACTCTGATTGGACATTTGAAAGTCCGGTCTGTGCCACAGCCAATCACTGCGCTACCCATTTTCCGGTGCCGTGGCTGAACTAATATTAGCTTTAAAGTTGGCTACCGCAGTTACCTGCTCATTGCTCCTCTTGGGATTGCGTGTTCTATGTTTACCGCAATAAAGTGGCTCCCAACTTTACGAGCGACCACACGATCCATAAGAATGGGGTAACTAAAAGCGGATAACCGCTTCCACTATTCACGCCAGATAGTTAGCACTTCAAAATTCAGACATTCGCTGGAACAAGTTGTGTCCTAAACTATGCATGTCGGGGGCCAGTCGTGAATAGTTCTGTCAGGTGTAATTCCTGAGAGGGTGTAGTCTGACCTGTTAGCTTTGCTTCCACAAAATTGAGCTGAAGCTTTGTTGCGTTTGAGTTATGCTAAGCGGTTTTGGTCAGTTATGTTTTGTTGGGAATTTGAGAAACAAAAGACAAAGTTTCTGAAGAGCATCTAAATAGTTCCTTATTACTTGTCACTAACAATGCATTTTAATTCATTCCACTTCTTTTACTGGGGATTTTTATTTTGAATATAGATTGCAATCGCTTGGGGCACGACCTAACGCAGAAGGGAAAGCTTTATTTTTTTATTGCTATCGAAAGCGATTTCTAATCTCGTTTTTCCGTGTCATTTACCAATAGATGGCTTCATTATCGTTCAGAGCGTTCACCTTAACTTTACAGCTTGAATTTATGTATTCTTGGCTTGGCTAAGTAACAACAGCCACACGGGTCGATATTTTAAGGTAAAGCAACGCTTGCCAAGGTCATTCTTTGGATGGATAACCAACCATTACATACCAAGGCTCCTCCGTGCATAGGTGCCATCTGTCACTTGAAGATCTTCGTTAGTTATCGTACTTTGTTCCTATCGCGTCAGAAGTCATAAAATTTATTTTTTTTGCCAGCCGTGGTTTGGGGCATTGCCAGAGCGATTGTGAAATTAAAAATACCATTCTAAAATTGGGATTAAATTCCGTGCATGTTTCATGCGTGGTTGGCAGACGATATTTTAGCACGTATCACTGCGCTTTGAATTGTTTTTAGTTTTCCATGTTTTTGAAGCGATGTTATTTTAAGGTTAAGCTAAGCTTCAAATAATTTCGTTAATTTTTTTGCAAGTACAAACTTACGTCACTGATTTTAAACCATGGTCATCGAAGTGTTCCATAAGGCGGATTACCTTTCTATTACAAATAGTCCGGTTAAAATAGCCATTTTAAAAAAAAGTCCAAGAACATTGCTGCCATTGGGTACATTCATTCAACCTGTACTCCCACCTGCTCCGAATGAGATAGAACGCAATTTCTTAAACTATTTTTTTTTGTGATTACAAAAAAGGTTGTCACGCAAAGTGTAGAGCCTGTAATTTTGATATTTTATTCATTATAACTTCACTTTGGATTTATGTACATAGATCCACCTGTTTTTTATAAATACTTAACTAACTATATACACTAGAAATAAAAATAAAAACTTATTCATAATAGGGAATAGAGCTCCACCAATATTCAGCTTTCTGGGATTTTTTGCAAACCTGTGATATTTCTACACAGGAAACAATAATTGCTTGTTTTATTTTATTTTCCTAAACAAGTCGTAAACATCCCCTTGTTTTCTTAAAATTTTATACTTACTTTATTTTCTTAATACTTGTTTCCTCCGGATATCTAATTAGTGATCTTCCTCCTAACAAAGATTAATTTACAATCCTAGTTTATAATCAATCTCTTCGAAGACTTCCTGTTATTTTAGTTCCATATCCGTTGAATAAAAAAACAAACAAAATGTAAGAACAGAGCATTCTGTATTTAGAATATCGTGACTACCCGTATAAATTCTAATTCAGTATTCATTACAAAGAAAAGAGCCTATTGTCATAAAGTAAAGGAGGTACCTTTCGGAACATTGTTTTCCATTCCTTTTCATGTAGGTATATTAGAAAATTGTCATTTCGTGAATCGATATGGCGAGGTAATCGAAAACAATGTAAGTATCTTCACCGTGGCCCTGAAAGAGTCACCGCGGTATCTGGAACGCAAAAGGCTTTAGAAGAAACACGGATGGGTTTCAGTCAGTAAGAGTCTGACACGCCCTTCTGCTCCACCCAGAGCGAAAGAAGTCATTTGATGATTTCCCATACTTAAAAAAAAAAGTATCTTCAAACTTGAAACGTTCATTTTTTATTATTTTCACCTTAACTCAACCTAATGTTCACGACCCGTTTGGTGGATGAAGGCTCTCACAGACAGACGGGACGCAAAACAAAAACTATGCGAGAATTTATAATAGTTCAACAGTGAATATTTCAGTGAAAAGCGTTGTCACCTCATGACTGCATTGTTGCGTCACGCCTTTGTGCAGGAGCCTTCACCTTGTCTGCAAGTAACCTATTTACTTCTAAGTAGGAATCTAAAATGAATGCCATAATATTCACCAATGACCACCGATTTTTTAAATATTGAGTGGTAGAGAATGCCTTGTTGCATTATGTCCGCCTATTTAGTTATTTATATATAAATTTTTGTAGGTACACCAAAATAAAAATGCATAAAGAAAACCTTAAACTAAAAAAAACACAATTGGCGGCCCTATCGCATTCCGCATTCCAAGTATTATATTATGATATCTTTATGTACCACTTTTGTACATAAAGTTTAAAAAATAAATAATGTTTCAATCAAGTAAACAATACTAAATGCAATGATATTAACGAAAACCATTCAAATCAACATAATTGAGTATGTTATTAGTATTAGATTACTCGATTGATCCTCATTCATAAATTAATCAGTTCACTTGTCCTTATACCGCATTGATTAACCTGTACTGATTAATAGAACATTGCTCGTTGGTTAACAGCTTATTGCATTAATAAATCAAATGAGGTGGACTGCCTAGAGCTTATTGGTGCAGTCATGGGCAAAATAAAAACACTCGAATGCAATTGTTAAATTATTTATCTATGAAAAGTAGAAAAGATTTTGTACGATTTAGGTGTATTTTTTTTTTTTTATCATTGTTTTGTGTTCATAATTACTTCACAGGGAGGGAATACCCCAGAAAGGCAAGCACTACTCTTATTAGTGATGTTCTTCTTAAAGGTCATTTATGGGCACTAGGGTACACATTATCGGCACTATAAGGTCTATTGTAAGGAACCAATTGTCTTAAGAATTATTTTGTTTGTATATGACTGTTTGATACCAAAATTAAACAAAAAAAAAAGTTCAGGTGAGTAGTATTCAATACCAGCGTACGTGTGATGACCAATAGTGCTATTCTGTAAATATTATATTGTGAAAACTAAAGTGATATGAGTTTGAAGTAAGCTGTCTATCCATACAATCAAGGTGGGAAGAACAGTTCACTTCGAGCCCATTCTACCCAAGTTTTGACAGTGAGGAGTTTAAAAAGAAAGAAAGAAAAATGTTTATTTGGGACTCGCACAAGACAAACAAAACAGACCAGTAGCAAAAAGATTTATGTAAAGATCATAGCTTCGCAAAGGTGGCGTTCAGCAGTACTACCTACACAATGGAAAAAGCCTTGATTTTATATAGGCATGCCATCACATTTCAAAAGATAGACACAAAGAGAATATCTATTACCACCTACACTAAACTAGTAAACGAATTTACTAAAATAATTCTGTCACGGAAAAACAATTCCCCTTCTACAAAATTTTCCTCTGGCAATACTAAACAGCCGTTTAAAGAAGGTACAATATTCTCGTTTCCCCTAATGAGACATGGGACTATTCGACTAGACTAAATTGAGGGAAAGTAATTTCGGGAATGGCCACCTTGTGTACAATTCTACACCTGTTTCAATATATTTATGGTTACTGGTAAATAAATTCGAGCGCTTGCCCAAGTTTTTGTTGCCTTGTTGTAAAAATAGGAACATGAGTGCTTTTACGTGTATCGGTTGTACGAAGTGCGACGCGATCAATTTAAATCGTTGGAAGTAATTAAATTTAACAGTACTCGTGTTTTGTTAAGGGTCCTTTCTTTTTTTCGGAAATAATGTCGCAATAATGTCTTCTTTGTTCACAATTTATGTTCGTTTCTACAATGGGTAAATGACATATTTATAAATAACGTGAAAATATGTTAAACGGAGTAACTGAAACTGTTCAAACAAACTTTGCGCTAGAACTTCGTTAGCAGTATAAAAAAACTGCACAAGAAATAAAACTACTACCACGATGTACTAGACTACGATATTTAGACTACTGCAGAAATGCATAGAACAAACTATTATTGTTTCTCTGTGACAAAAACGTTCATATTTTCTGAAAGCCGCATCCTAACATCCTATCTCATTTTGAGTTCTTGCAATATCTCACCTCCAGCCAGCCGTAAAAGGATCTCTGAACGAGAGAGCTTAAATAAACAGTGCTCTCAAAATCCTCTAGCAAAGGCTTGCAAGGTGTCAGAGCTACTAGTTAAATCAAAGCGGAGGCGTCACACAATTCCAGTCAGTTGCCACCAAGCCGAGCCCCGCTTTATATCAACATTATGCGACAGTTATTTCAGGCAAGAGAGATCCGGATAGCCCTCCAGTGAATATCCTGCGAATGAAATGTGGAATCTCGAGCAATGAGCTCCCCTACAATTTTATTTTTCCACATTCGTTGTGACTAATTTTATTTCCAAAGGATTAAAATCACACGTTTGTAAAGCGAGTGATAAACCTGTGCTATTTATGTTCATGAATTTGAGTGGGCTTTGAATAGCTTTAAGCATTGACATTTTAAGGACTCCGGTTCAGACATTTATAAATTAAGCCCCGAAAAAGGTTGAATCACTGAAAGTATTTACATGTAAAGTGAAAACACGATTAATCTTGATTCAGAGGATTTTCAAATTTAGGTTATGAACAAGCTTTTGACCGCGGCTTGGTTGAAAATGGATGGAAACTAGGCTGAATTATTGTGTGCCTGGATTGAAAGGATTTGAACCCATGTCCATTAATACTGGTATTACCATTAGTTGCTAACGTCTGTTAGGCCCAATTTACAGGATCAGAATCAATTCATTACTTTACGATAAATTGAAATAAAATATTATTGTTGTCGTCTCTGAGAACTGAATTACAGATCAGATTATTTTCAGACTTTATTTCTAAGTTCTGTGTTTAACATTGAAAAATCATCAAGGCACTTGAACATAATAGACGAACAACGAACAACCTTACAAAAATCGAGTTACCAGAAAATTACCACAAAATCCGGGGTATCCTCCTCAATAGGGCGCTAAGCCTCGACTTGACAAGATCAGGGGCGTTTACCCTAAATTTTTGGAGATTATTATTAAAGCTCTGTGGAGGGATAAAATCTGATACCGTTTGGTTTTACGAGTGGCCGTGATTGCAGCGAGCTCCACCGTTGAATATGAAGCAGCCGATCAACGGATACATTGAGATATTTAAATATCGCTTATAGAATAACAATAGATAAGGTCTGCTGCTTTTCAGGTAGATAAGTAAGTATTATTAAACTTGGTACATTGGAACATTTTGTATAATCGATTTAGAAATACGGAGTGTTCGAGCTAATTAAGTTAGACACTAATTAGTGAAATCCTCATCTTGTTTAAGTAGGAATGGAGCAAAGGGAGTCGTGATGAATTAAATTAATGAATTTTCATTGGTTACAAAAACAAGACGTACAAAATGTGTCGTAAATTAATTACGTATTAGCATAAATGATTTTCGTAAAACGGAGTTCATAGAATTCCAGGGATGAATAGAAACAAAGCTTTGGAGGGTATTTTGATATTTAAATATTGTTTGCAGCTTTTAAGGACTTCAACCTTTAATTAAATTTAAATAGAAGAAGGACGCTTTTTTAAAAAAAACAGTATGGATGGCACTATAGTTTAAATACAACTCAAAGATTTGTTTCCATTTACCTCGTGCGAGATCGTGATTCGCGCTTATCTAGGAGTAGGTAACCTATTCATCATATAGTACCTTCTTCATTTTCTAAATGTGTAATATTTTTTTATCAAATAAATCCAACAACACATAAGAAACTCCTGCCTCCTTATTTGTTTAGGAATTACCCGTACCCAGCCGCACGTAAACCTTTAAAAGGTTTTAAAGGCACCTATTTTTATGCCTAATCTCCGTCGGTTTTTTATGACGTACGAATAATTCCCGGGAAACCCAACGCAGCGGAAAAAGTATTGCCTAGAGCACTGGCTCTGGCGTTTTTTTTAACGTCAGCTCAATTTTGCAGGGTATGATAGTCGAGTGATGTGTCTGGCCTGTGACAAAAAAGTCAAGAGTCGTCCGAAATTGGGCGAGAGGTGTCGGTAGTTTTTTGCGTTTACAGCTGTACGCATTGCAGTCTAGTGCTATTTTTTTGGCATATTGAATTGTGTGAAGTGAACTCATACGAGCTGTCTTCCATTTTTTTTTTTAATTTTGGAAATAAGTTATGGGAAAATTATTTGATTGGGATTTATTGGAAATCTAGTTTATTATGAGTTTACCGCTATCTGAAGTCCTTACGAACAACGTACGCCTGCCTACTAGGAGAATCTGGAGCACTCAACGAGTGTGGTTTTAGCACTAATAAACTCGTGCAGCTGTTCAATGAAGATCTAAGTGACGCATGCGTTAGCATTCGAAATTCGCGTTGCAGAAGTCTATATGCAAAAACATTTTTCTTCTAGTTAACTTGCTTACGGTACTAGGTACTTATCAAGTCTTATTATAATCATTATATTACGTCATAATGTCCTAACACCGTGCTTTTTATCGCGGTACCACAGAGTGTGCCCAAACCCTTATTTTAAAACATAATTTAAAGATTTAACTTCGTCCGTAGTCCATATAAAAGGTGTAAAAATTAAACTTGAGCTGTTAAGTGCCGTTGTTGAGTTCTGAATGACTTTTGGCACTATTCCATTGCGTGGGAATCGTAATTTCGTTCTTTTGAATCGTAATGGTCATGCCAAATAACGTCGATTTTATGTTCAATGCCCATATGTTTTCTGAAAATATTGTTATTGATTTTACGGATGAAAACGCCAGATTAATAAAAGATAAAACAGTATTTCAGAAGTTAAGTTGACTGATAAAGTGCCCCATAAGGTAAACCGATCTATACCTGTAGCGCTATTCTAGAAAACAATCAAGTAAAGGTGATCGCTTAGATGTAGCGATCTTTCCCTGGCATAAGGGTGGATTAACATCTCATTTCAAGTACACTTCACTTATGTTTTCAAGGTATTTTTTTTACATAATAGACCAATCGGTGGTGCGTCAATTCTCTAAAAAGACTCTACGTGAAATTTAAGGAGAAGTGAGCATGAATTGAAGCTAAGGTTTGACAGCTCACTTCCCTATCACAACACCTATCACGGTGAGTTGTAACAGAATAGAACTGGTGTGGTGACTGTCGCTAGGATCCTAATTTTAAGTAACACATAACTTCGTAAGTAACGTGTTACTCATAAGCTTCGCGCTGAAACACCTTATGTAGCATTTACCATTACATCACAAGATGCGTCATATTCTTCCTACTCAGAAGGCTTCACATTTTATATGATTAGTGGTACTTACCGGTCGTTTGATTAAGTGCCTTTTAAAAGCTTCCAACGCATTCCCGAACCATCCACAGTTCCATCAGCAGCAAGTATTATTAATAGCTATATATGTAGAGTGCTCTGAATTTAATTAATACATTATATAACTCACGTCTTCGGTTGCGTTCGTCGTTCATACTTCGTTCTGCCGGTCGATTTTGTAATTTCTTTAACGTGGTAACTTCGGTGAAGTGAGATGTCATTGTCAGCTCACGGATTACTTCACCTTTGTTTTTTATGTTTACAGAATCGCACTGCCGGTCATACAGGCACGCCGGTGAAATTAAAATAATTATGTGAGAAAATATTTCGGTTATCTCCTACACGTGCGTGGAAGGTAGACATCACAAATAAAGATAAACATCTAAGTTTACCAGAAATAGACACAAAGGAAAATCTTAACCTTAATCTGAGAACGTAGACTATTGATATCCTCAGCTATTGTGTAAAATTTGTAGAAATTCTCGTGTTCTTTTGTCCCTTTATAAACGGACAGAAATAGATAAGTGTGTTCCTTTTCCACTATCCAAGAAGAGGCTTATAAGAAGTATGGGGGCGACGTGTTTTGTAAGGTTTTTAAACCAAGTTCCAAGTAGCCTATAATCCTGCCAGGGTTGCGGAATTTGTTCGAATGAGTCACCGCGGCCCTGGAACGCAAAGGGCTTTAGAAGGAACACGGATGGGTTTTAGTCAGTAAGAGTCTGACACGCCCTTCCGCTCCGCCCAGAGCGGAAGAAGTCATTTGATGATTTCCCATCCATAAAAAAAAAAAAAAAAAGTAGCCTATAATACACAGTTATACGTGTAGGAGCGCAATCACAAGATTTCATCATCATCATATCAGTCGCACGACGTCCACTGCTGAACACAGGCCTCCCCCAAGGGGGGTTTGCCATAATCACCACGCTTAGCAGGCGGGTTGGCGACCGCAGTGTAGCTGTTGCAATGCATAGAGAATGCTGCTGCCCATTCTCTGGTAAATCCCTTAGTCACCTCTTACGACATCCACGGGAAGTGATGGAATGATGCTATGGCTTTTACGTTCGACACCATACAGAAAACGCAAATCTACCTGTCTTTAATTTTCTACATAGGTACTACAATCAGTTCTTCTGCACGTGTGTATGTCACTGAATTGCTTCTAAATGGCAGATTTTTTTGTGTATTTCAATTGGTCCTTGGATGGTCTATATTTACAATTGGGCCAAGAAAAAAAAAACCAGTATGCACCTAGCATACTGGTATTTTTTTTTTGCAAAAACCAATGTTCTGACACGACAACGTCTGTCGGGACCGCTAGTAGGTAATAATTATCTAAAGATATGTTGTTCTTGATATCGAAGCTCCCTAAAATCCAAAGATCCTAAATACTAACTCGCCCTAAGTTTTCTAGGGTTTAAGACCGTAAATCTAAAAGGTAAAGAATAAAACGATACAGAGTTTTGCTCCATCGATACACGTGTCACTTAAAATTCTCGAAGGTAATGAGGGGTTGAATGTTTTGATGTGATTATGTCTTTTGACGTCGACTGTACCTACTTACACGTGCCGAAAAAAATACAATCGCAAACTGTGTATAGTGCTCTAAAATCAAAAAAAAAAACACACGTTACATCACGCCTGTATAACCTGAAAGGTTAGGCAGAGGTACCTATAGTACACCCATATTGAACCTGTTATGTTTAGGTCCCATGTTATAGGGAGCGAGCATATTGCTATCAACCAGGCACAAATCCTGACTGCTACTGAGAAATTCTAGATGGAAAAACCCAATAACACTTTGCCCGACCCGGGAACCGAACAGGGCCTTCATGCCTTTGCGGAATTTGTTCGAAAGAGTTACCGTGGCCCTGGAACGCAAAAAAGGGATTTGGAGGAACTCAGATGGGTTTTAGTCATGGGAAATTATCAAACAACCCTTTTGATGATTTCCCATCCAAAAAAAAGGTCCTCATGCCCAGCAGGAGAATCTTGCGAACACTCGACCAACGAGGTTATTGTACAAACATGTCCCTCCAAATAATATCGAGGGCAATAGTTTTTTTATAAATCATTATTTTCTTGATATTTTCACTGTACAGCCAACGAAAACATTAATCAGGAGCGTTTGTTTGTACCCGTCGGGATATTGTTGTTTTTCTATAGCGACAGTATATACGGGTACGGCGGGTATTTACCCGAACAACGGATACCGTCGGGTCCCTTTAATTTCCGGTTGCACTTGTGTCCTGTTTATTCTCGGCTTTTCATCAAATTCTATTTAATAGGACGACAGGCGGTCCTTATTGTTTAGATTAAAGTACTTACGTGAGGTTCGTTGAGTTATTACTGTAATAAAATGTCTCTTTTCACTCATAAATTATGGGAGATTGGATAATTTCGTTGTGAAATATTTTTTTCGTTATTATTTTGCTGAAATAAAAGTATGAAGACATGAACGGAGGCTTTTTTCTTCAAAAAAATATATTACAAAAACACTGTAGGTTCTCAAACAAAGGGGGTAAAGTAGTTTACTTCTTCTAGTTTGTGAAATAAATGGGTAATAAGTGCTACGCTACTTCGATCTACATAATAAATATTTTAGTAGCTGTTTTCCAAGGGCAAAACAAAGTAATGTTGAATCTTTTTTCACAATTTGAAGAAATCAGAGTGCAAAGACGATAAAGACATAAAATAAAATACAGGCATAACGTTTCCCAAAACTTTAATTAATCTTTTCAATCAATATTGTATATGACTTGTAAAAAGCCACACTTCACAAAGAATCGTATATAAAAAGAGATTTACTTTAATTTAAAACAGAAATTGTACACCTTAAGTACCTTATTTCTATGGGAGCACTAATTAGCTAACGATCGTGACTGATTGGGAGCCTTGCAGGTACTCTCCGAGCCAACAAAGACGTTGAATACCGAAACACTTGAATTGGGGACTCATTAGAGCCTCTTTGAGTCGACTTGTTTGACATCCACGTTGAATTCGCTCTCATTTGCCACTCACAAACGTTGATGACTGCTAAGCTCTCTGAAGAATTGGAACAAGCTCCTTTTTAGATGTCACGAAAGAAAAAAATATTGGAATACTTTTATTGTACCCTTGAAATAATGTTGGGGGATTAAGGACGAGATCATTAAGGATTTCGAGTGTAATATTAAAATGTTTTTTCATTCTAAGGTTCTTGAAATAAAATGTAACGAGAAGTCTACTTTGAAATGAAACAAAATTTGCTGTTGGTACTTGTGTTTATTTAGTTCAAAGAACATCAAACTAAAGCGATCTTGAGAGGCATTCAGGCGAAATAAGTGGCTTTTCTTAAGCTAGACGCACTTGGGAGTTGAAGGATACTGAAGATAGTGATGTATTTATAGGTTGTGTACACGTGCAAAGGACAAACACGAAGTTTAGTTAGAAATTCGTGAAAGATATCATTGAAAATACATAAATCATAGTTTTAGTCTACTTATCTGACTAGAATTTTCAAATTCATACACCAAACGTTTGTCAAAGGCTATTAAAAATTTAGCAAAGCTATTAATTTACCTGTCAGCAATAATTGAAATACCAACATAGATTCCATTAACCATTGCAACCGACCCGGCAGAGGCTGCGGACTGACAGCACACTCTAGAAGTCAGAATGTCAGCCATATTAATGTCTGGCCCTGATTAATCCTGAATCGCACCGTAATTGGATTTCTGGCACAATTACGAAGCAAGATTACCAAAGCCACCAGTGATTGACACTGGGACCTAATCCCTAACGTTCTCATTCGGTGACACATTGTCCTTAAGTTTAGACAATAGAGTCACGAACCCGAATCTCACTTACACGAAGATTAATGAAGCCCGCAATATTTTATTCTTGTTAATGTAATTTGTTAAGCTGCTGTGTTGTCTTGGGACTGTTTTTCTTGTTTTTGTCATTATTTCAGCCACAGACAATTAATTTTGTTTCTTTTTTGCTTAATATTGTTTGCTGTTCAGTGTTAAATAATAAGATGAATGAGAGAAACTGCTGTTGTGAGATAATGTGTTTAGTAGACCCCTATTTAGAAAATTACGAGTGTGACATCACCAACAAGCATGACACGAAGCAAAGAGACTCAACTTAGAATTTTGTTCATATCACTTGATAGTTTGTCCATATCGCAGTATCCTGAACTGGTACATGTTCTTGGAAACATTTCTACCAGATGTTATTGTCGAAGTATCCAAAATGTGCATTTACCTGCATTCACAAAAACTGTGGCTTAGGCTTAGGCCCAATTCAAATGATTAGAGGTAGCATTAACACAATAATAATGAGCATTTAATTGACAGCTAGACATTTTCCTCATCCGTATATCAGACGCGACAGTGCACTGATCACGTAAACAACTACAGTGTGTATTGGTCGTTAGCAGGCAGTAGTCTTGTGCCTAATTACTAATTGTGTTTGTACGTACGAAGGTGATATCGTTCATTTGGTACGAGCATCAACACTTTAGTGTGTTGAGAGGTGAGAGTCTGTATACCTGTATTAGTGTGCGGTTGGTGGTATTAGTGGTCTGGTATTTTGGATCACTACCTAACCACAATTACCTAAATTTTTAAGAAGATACAATTGTAGGCTGTCTAGAGCTGGGAGTCTGTGAATATTTACCTATATTAGAGTGTGTTTAGTACTCTCTCTTCTTCCTCTCCTTATCCCATTATTTGGGTCGGGTCTCCTCACTTTCCTGTGCCAAGTCAAACGATCTTGGGTTCGTGCAATGGGCTTTCCTTGGAGGTGCACCAGGTCAATGGCGGGCGGTCTCTCCCTCTCTTTTGTTCTGGGAAGTTCAATGCAGTTTGAACCACATGGTCTTTGGTTCGTCTATTAACATGGCCATACCAGCGAAGTGTGTTTAGTAGTATTACTGATATTTTGGTACTTTGTAGCAGTAACTACCCAACATCTTTTTTGAGGAGCGGCATTTCTATTAAAATTATAGGTATATAGGATTATAGGTAATAAAGTGTTACCTTCACTATAGCAACTTGTCTTGCATCGCCTGTGCTATCATCATCACCCTTAGGACCTTGTCACGAACGAACACTTTTCTGTGCAACACTTTTTCTTCTCCCATTTCCCCCCCTCAAACTCATCCCCTGTCAACTATGAATTACCATTCAGTCATTCATTTTCATTCATCGAAAGTGACATAGACAGAAAATGAAGTCTCATATGCCCAATAAGTCCCCAGTTCTGTATGGTGTCGGACGTAAAAGAATAGCACCAACCCATCACTTCCCGTGGGTGTCGTAAGAGGCGATTAAGGAACTCATCAGAGAATAGGCAGCAGCATTCTCTGTGCATTGCAACAGCTACACTGCGATCGCCAACCCGCCAAGCGTGGCGATTATGGCAAACCTCCCCGATGGGGGAGTCCTATGTCCGGCAGTGGACGTCATTCGGCTGTTATGAAGATGATGATAGATCATAGCATCGCAAGGGCATTCAGCAGTTTTTGTCTACACCAATGGACATAGGCTTAATTTTATGTAGGCATGCAATCAAATTTCGAGTCCCCAGTTTGAAAAGCAAATTTTTATTTCACATTTGAATTGAGCGTAGGACACCTTTTCAAGCCTGTGAATAGCTGCCTACTTTTAGCACAGTAGTCAATAATTATACGTGCCAAATTCTGCTTACGCCTCCAAGATCTTCCATCGTTCTTTAGCCTGTATTTTTAGGCATGCTGCCATTAGCGCAGTGATAAATATAAAATAAACCAAAAAGGTTGAAGTGAAGTGGTAGTTGGCACTGAATAGAGCATAATGGAAAACCTCTGTCACTGCCTTTGAGAATGTTATTTATGGATATTGATAGCAAGCAGTTTCTCTTTTTTAATTTACGTTAAAAAAATAAGAGTCGAAAGTATTTTTCAACCCTTTGGTCGCTTATAATACTTGTCCGGTTTAGTGATTGACAGAATCCTAATTCTGAAATGGCAATCTATCTTTGACCTACTCAGTTGTGATTTTTGGGCTACCAATTGATATAATAAATTCTGGAACTGAATCGAATGATTTGTATGGTGTCCCATCACTTACCGTAGGTGTCCTAAGAGGCGATCAAGGGATTCACCAGAGAATGAGCAACAGCATTATCTGTGCATTGCAACAGTTACACTGCGATCGCCAACCCGCCTGCCAAGCCTGGCAATTATGGCAACCCCATTTGGGGGAGGCCTGGGTCCAGCAGAGGACGTCTTTCGGCTGAATGATGATGATGATTCGAATCATAAGCCTTCCTTTGATTCTCTCGGAAAACAGCCAAAATAATCAGCAGGAGTCTAACAAATATTCTAACTTAATATCGCTTTTAGATTGTAAGATTTTAAAATACTACAACACGTTATGAATGTTTTATTTCGGACAGCGAGTTTGCTCGTTTTTTGAGCATAATAAATACTACTCATTTGGCTAAACCAGACTAAACCTTTATACTTTTTGTGCCCGCTGCCAAGAAGATAAGTTTAATTTGTATGGCTGTTGCTGTATCTGGACAGCAATAATCCCCAAGTGTTCAAGTTTGGAGAAAAGGACAATAACACCACAAAACAGTTCAAGGCAAAACCTTTTACCCGAATTGGGGCCTAACACAAACCTACTTCGAGATTGTAAGTTACTGCGTCAGAAAAAATAAAACCTAACGTTTTGTGACTACATAACCTGAAGAAACGGTCGTATAGATTTTGGACCTCAATATTTTTTATGTCGGTACGTGTTGTGTATTGAAAATGTGTTTTTTTGGTACAATCTGGGGTTGAAAGAAATATGTTGCGAGTGCTATTGTGTCAGTAAGTAACTGGTCTTTAAGTTGTCACGGTAGTGTACTTACGTTACGACACATATTTTCCTCATGGGAGAAACGAAGGGTCTTTTTGCCATGATCCTTTTTTATTAATGTTACATTTTTTTTCCTAGGAAGGAGCATTAAAACAGCTTTCAGATGTGACGATAGGGACTTAAGAACGTGCGGTTTCTTCAGGCAGTCAGTCAGTTCAGCCACCAATTTTGGTTTTGCTCGATATCGTGATATTATTATTTGGAAAAACTTAGACTATTTCTTAGCTCTTTGGCTAGTCTTAAGCTACATTAACGGGCTTAGCCAAGTCAATGTAACATGTGATAAAAACAATTTATGGTGTAGGATTGATGTTATGTGGAGATATTTCATTTTCTTCTATATGCATGAACTTCCTCACTATTCTGCAGGTTTAAGAATTGCCGCTTTTGAAGTGTAATGTAAATTGAGTTTTTCAGGTCTATTTGTTTGTGGTTATGGTGGAGATAATTGGTTATGACACCTGCAGTGGAGACAACAATGGGTACTATGAACACTTTTTCTTGCCTCCAAATTCTAGTAACTTCTTGTTTAAGTTCAGCGTATTTACTGATTTTCTCACCTATAGTTTTTTTGTGGCGTGGCGTGTGTTAGGAACTGCTATATCTATCAGGTAAGTGACTTTATTGCCTTTATCCCGAAGAGTGATATCTGGTCTATTGTAGTGAACGTTCCTGTCGGTTAATATGGCGCGGTCGTAGTATAGTTTGTGGGTGGTATTTTCTAGAAAAGTTTGTGGTGCCTATCTTGAGCCATTTATTTGAAGCTTTTGTATCTATGTGGGGTTGTTCTAGATCATGGGGATGCCGGCCGTGTAGCACTTTCTTTTTCAACTCTTCTAGCTTTTGTTTTTGAGGGTCATTGTTAATGTCGTAGGTTGTTATTATATTATATAGATATATATTTATATAGATATTATTGTGTAGATTTATTATTATTAAAGTTGGTCTGAAATGTCCCACTGCTGGGCAAATGCCTCCCTTCACTTTTTTATTTTTTTAAAAACGTTGCCCCACACTAGGAATTTCTCCTGCATCGTGGGTGCGTTTACAAACATTCAAATTCACATACACAAACAGCCAGACCCGGAAAAACTATCTGTAGGCCATAAAAATATTTGTTCCGTGCGGGAATCGAACCTGCGACACGCCTGCTGCGCTGCGTGTCGCAGGTTCAATCGCTCAACCACTGCGCCAACCGTGTCGTCGTTTCCGACTCCTTTCATTGTTTCCGATTTTGTGCCACATCCTGCGAATTCCTAAGGAAGACATCCAAGTCGTCCCGCCACCTCCTTCGTGGTCTGCCGCGGCCTCCAATTTTGTGTTAGGTGGGCCCACTGCTCGATTGGCATGCGGCAGACAGCCCAGTCCTGGGTAGCATTTGAGCCACGTCAACGAGCTGTGCCAGTGTGGAGCCCCTTCGCAGAATATGCATCACCTCCTTTATTAGCCGTCATGCCCAATTCTCTTAACCATCCAGCATCTAAACGAAGCCAAAGATAGAGTTATACAGACCGCTAAAAACTGGTCGGAAAAATTTAATTTGATTCAATCAACACGAAAAGCAAGGAAGAATTTTGTATCGAATAAAAACAACAGAAATAAGATGCTCCCGTGAATCATTGAATGACCTGATGTGCAAAACAAGGTATATAATAAAAGCAATTTTATAATAGTCCCAGCTTTTGTCGGTGTTTTTCCTGCGTAAATGTTGAAAAAGGAAAGTGTATACTGCAGGGATAAAAAAAAACGGGCAAGTGCAAGTCGGACTCTCACACGAAGGGTTCGGTACCAAGAACCGAAAATAATACGTTTCTTCTATGGAAGCTCCCTTTAATTTTATATTATTTGTTGTTTTAGCAGCATCAAAAATACACACTCTGTGAAAATTTTATCTATCTACTTATTTTTAATTTAAGTTAATTTTTATTATTTGTTTGCAATCGAAATACACTCTTTGTGAAAATTTCAACTGTCCAACTATAACTATTACGGTTCTTGAGATACAGCCCGCTGACAGACAGACGGACAGACGGATGCAAGGACAGCGGAGGCTTAGTAATAGGGTTTCGTTGGTTAACCTTCGGGTACGGACCTTAAAAAACAACCGGATTTACACGTTTTGAATAAAAGTATAGAGAGCATAACAGAAATTAACTACATAAATATAATATGTTGGTTTTAACTTACATAACGTTCCTATGTCCAGATAAATCGACAGCTTTGAATTATAAGGGCAACCACTATCAAAATAGGAGCAATCTAAATGCAATTTATTCTATTGTACCCTTTGTAGTTTGTGGTAAATGTCACTATCAATGTTAATAGTCGAGCATGATGAGACTATGTGACCGCCATTTTGAATTTGTTAGTAATTAATATCATATAATGTTGGTACATGTTCTGTATGCTGTATGACCATATTGTTATTGTTTTTTAAATGATTCTATTCCTTTTATGAATAATTTCTTGTATATTTTCGTCTGTTAAAAGAAGGTACACTTCCACTGACAAGTCTGTCGGAAAACCTGCATTGTTTTTGTTAAAAGCTTAATAAACATTTCTGAACTTTTGACTGACAGATTGGCCGGCAGGAATAAGTAAACTCGAAAAATATGTGCTTGCTACGTAAATTATCGAATACTAGGAACTTCTCAGAAAAATTTTAGGACTTTCACTCGAATTTAATATTTTGATTGACCTTTTTTTCCACCTGTATATTTTATCTATACTCGATTATATTATATACGTAGCACTGAATTTTACTCGCGACAGATACCGTATTTTATTGAAGCAGTTAACTTTACGACTTTGTTAAATATGTACTGTGGTCTTGTTCAGTTATACGCCTACGAAGTTATCTCATTTACGACCCAATTTGTGGTTCCTTTATTGCTTTGGAATTAGATTTGATTTTACAGTCAGTGTTAAATTATGAACCATGTTTGTTCTAACTTGACATAAGTACCTATACGTATTTGAGGAACTATAACTGGAATGAGATTGAGTTCATTAGAGGTAGAAAAGTGGTGCTAGTGACGGAAAAGTTGACCGCTTGTCCTGGTATGGTCATGTTAAGAGGATTGATGAAACGTATGTAACTAAAAGGGTTATGAATATAAATGTGGATGCATGGAGGGGAGAGGGAGACAAAAGAAAAGATGGATGTATTGTGTGAGGAGTGATATGATAGAAAAGAAAGTTAGTGATAGCGTGACGGCTGACAGGACAGAATTTAAGAAAAAAAACGTGTTGAGCCGACCCCAATTAACATGGGATAAGGGCAGAAAGATGATGATGATGAACTGGCATCAACATCTGACTATCCGAATCCTATGCTTGATAAATAGGTAGGCTGCTTGGTTACAGTCAGATTAGTATCGGATATATTTAAATCCAATTTCGATTTTCTTTTTTAAATCTCCGACCACATCTTGGCTTTTAAACAATAAGACAAAATATACTACTATTGAACATCACCCTACATAAGTGACAATGTTGTCTGCATGACGAGGCTATGAATACAAACATGCGAAGTTACCAATATGAATAAAAAAGAAAAAAGAAAACGGTTAAAATGTCAGTTTTTATTGCCTTAACTTTTCAATGCCTTATAATAATTAAGCAGCTGTATTCAAGGTTTTTTTACGGTCTGCAGGCGTAAGCATTTGGATAGGTTATTACTGTAGGTACTACGTTATATGCTTGAATCTTCATCATCTTTTCATTGTCTGCTAAGAGTCTACATGACGCCGTGTCATAACACGGCGGCATGTAGACTCTTAGCAGACAATGACTTTTTCAGAAAGGAACAGTTTTTTTTTTAATTCTGCCAGCGCACGTTTTCTCTTCGATTGAAATAGATCAACATGTTTTTCTAATTTACTTTGTTTAATGTGTTGTGAGTACACGCAAGCACTTTAAAACAAATGTTGCTCGGACATGTTTAAAAAGTATTCACTCAACAGCCGCTTATAATTTTTCAAGGATGAAAAATGCAAGCCTTAAACGGATTAAAATTTTCTTCGAGCTTCACTTAATATAAAACTGCTCAAACTATATAAAACAGATTCCATAAGTTGCAGCTAAACACAAAATAATAAGGTACATTTGAGCCTACCAGCCAAATGTAAGCGGTAGGGTATCCATATTTTACGGCAGGATACGGGTGCAGTGGAGCTGCGGTTTTACTGCACCGCGTTACAGGTGTGTCTCTGTTTTAATCTCCTAATGGCCACCCTATCACGCTCTTAGCCGAAGGGCGCGTTTACATTACTGGGATTCCACGTTTCTTTTTGTAAAAATGAATTGTTTTTCAACCAATAGGAGTTCGGCAATTCATCTTGCGGCCGCTTTTAACAAATGGGTTACTTTTCTATGCTGTTCAATAAACATTTTTTTTTATTTGGTAAGCACTCCAATGATTCTTCGACTGTGTCCAGTAGTACAAAAATTAATCACATATTTATAGTACTCATCGTCATCCTCATTCTATGAGGTCGCCACTCCAGAACCTTTGGACCCCATCGACCATCTGTTCTACGAGCAATGTGTCCTGCCTACATAATATTTAGGGTTACGAACATCCGTGAAAAGTGGAACCCTTATATCCGTCTATCACAGTAAATTTTCTCCGAATCTACTGAACCAATTCTGTGGAAATTTGGCACACATATGAATTTCTGTGACCCAAACACGGACGCATTACGTAAATAAATAAATCTTGAGTATGGGGGTACTTTTGGGGAAAAAACCAGAAATTAAAAAAAAAGAATTAGGTTAGAAAAAAAAGGTTTTGGAGATTAAAGGTTGCGGTGCAGTATGAAAAACTTTTCGTATCTCCAAATACGCGAAAATTTTGAAAAAAAAAAATGCAGATAATAGTTGTCACCTACAGATGACAGGAAAACCAATAAGAAGTTAAAGTAACAAGCTACAAAAATTAAATTCGTTCGGAACCTGTGGACGCGAGTCCGACTCGCACTTGGCCAGTTTTTTTTCGTTTATCATACTTTGCTTACACAGTTTACTTAACCAATGTACACACTCCATGTAGTTTGGCATAGCTACTACAAACAGCCGTAGTATTCGATCCTTGCAATTTATTTTACGAATGCTAAATATTGCGCTCTGAATTTATGAGACGACAAACGTTAAAATAAAAGGATCCGATTGACAGATTGTGGAATGCTTTCGACATTCCATATAAAATATGTGTTTTGCACAGATTCGGGGAAGGAATGTGTTCGGGATACATATATATGGACGGTGGGGATAGATGTCAATCCCTTTTAAACCCTCTAGAAACCCCAACAACAAACTGATCGTAGAGGGATAATACTATAATCACCACATGGCAGCTGGGTTAGTGATACATGTTATCAGTATTCTGGGGAACTTCGCCCACTCTCAGATCGGTGGAAAACTGACAAAGATCTAATACATTCTATATACCTAATACTTTATAGAAATGTTGTCCCAGTTTCATGGAAACCAAATCCTCTTCTGTTAACAAGTATAATTCTCCGAAGTAAAAACGAGAACAAAGATTTTTCGAGTAAAACAAGACTCTTAGTGAAACTAAGTTGTATTTCTCGAAAACCTTTTTTTCACAAGGATAAAGAAAATTAAATCTAGACATTTAAATCAGGAGACTATAACTTAGATGGGCACTATCGTGGCTATTATCTTTTAAATGTATTTTACGAGAGAATCCTATTCGTAGAAGTTCTATGCTGCTTAAGCTCTAAAACGCATTGTGAATTTCGCTCAGCGCTGCATCGCTGGAGCGCATACGCTAAAGCGCTTGCAATTAAAAAAGGTGAATGTTCCGACTCCTTTTTGCGAGATTACGAGATTTTATTACGAATGTACTGTTGCTGTTTGTTAATGCGTTTTTTACCCAGCTATACTCAAAACGTACCATTAACATAACATACGTATGTTTTGATTATAGCATAGGGCGTGGTACATAGTGTTTTTTGTGATAAATACTTGACCCAAGTAAGTATCTAAGTTAATGGTAGTTGCTTATCGTGATTTTTTTCAGGTAAGTAAGAACTACCACCATACCCACATATAAAATGTGTTTTATAATGTAATGTTCATACAATTGTTTAGCAGCACAAAATTGAGGCAGCCCCGGTAAGTTAATTGTGATGGAGTTACCTCGCAACTTCCCATGGGTAACGATTTACAATGTTGAGACATAATAAAAGGAAAAGAACAAAAAAGAAAAAGATCAATTAAACAAATTTAGGTTCTAGGATGATTACAAACTTCTTTCTGTTGCGGAATTTGTTCGAAAGAGTCACCGCGGCCCTGGAACGCAAAGTGCTTTAGAAGGAACACGGATGGGTTTTAGTCAGTAAGAGTCTTCATAACACGCCCTTCCGCTCCACCCAGAGCGGAAGAAGTCATTTGATGATTTTCCATCCTTAAAAATAAAAAAGTTCACTTATGCGTAGTGTTTGTGAGCGTTTGTGGAGTGTAAGCGTGTGTATGTGTGTGGGAGGTAGATGTGTGTGGGAGGTAGATGTGTGTGGTGTATGTGTATTTGAGGGTAAATAATAATTAATGTTATTAGAACATCTTCCCATCACGTGTCACTAAGTAGAAGGTTTACGAAATTTAAATTTGTTAAAAACCATCAAATCTGACTGCCTTTTGATGCCATGCTAAATTAGCATTCTTCATTCACATGTTCAATAAAGTACTTGATGTATTTACGTTGATAAAACAAAAACAATGCAAAGGAGAGTTGTTAGTGGTTCTGTAATTCCATAACCACCATGCGAAACAGGCGTGAATTTATAACTGTGTACAGCACTGTTATTTACTGAAATTATCAACTCCATTAATATTATGCCAGTTTTAGTGTTTGAAATAATGCTAAGCCTTTTTGAAAATTCTATCAACGTTAAACTGCTGTATTACGTCATAATAACATAAATTTGAGCACTTGATGGGATTCCAATTTGGAACAAACGCGAACTCGACAGAGTGTTCGTTCAGCATGTAATTTACTGAGCCGTGACAGGATTCAGCTTTTAAGTTAATGTATATGCTAATTGTAATAACTAATGTTTGCTTTTGACATAGTAAGTGAGTAATTAACAGTAAGTATGCAAATTATAACAAACACATGTTTTTGGCATGCTCATGAACATCGATTTAAATAATTGTGGAAGCTCATTTGGTCTAAAATAAATAAAGTGTCGTCCCATGCGGTATGTGATTTATTTATTTGTTGAGTGAACAAATTAATTTATAATTCAATTTAATTAGCAGCAGGTTTGCATAGCAAATAGAGAAATTACAGGTTCATAAAATATTTCATCACTTGAATGTGATGAAACAGAGACTAAAACCTTGTAACTTTATTGCTCCTAACTTTCTACCAACAGGAATTCTTCATACTGGTCGCCCACCAAAATTGCTAATTTTAGAGTTAAGCCATGACGAAGGCATACACGTAAAGAATGCTCTATTCTATGAATCTCAGTTTTAGTCTTAAATAATAAAAAGTTTAGATGGGAAAGGAATAATCAAGTAGGAATAAATAGAAATAAATAAAATAAGAATAATAAACATATTTTATGTATAGGTCGTTCCAGATGGATGGAATATTTATTTATTTATTTATTTATTTAAACTTTATGTACAATAGTGGTACATGGGCGGAATTAATGCATCAAGGCATTCTCTACCAGTCAACCTTTGAATATTATTTTACATCCACATTTAACTTCAATATTCGCAGGTTATATCCAACCTACTCGCCTGCCCTTTATGCCAAACCACCTGTATCTTCCAAGGCCTGAATGTAGTTAACGACAAAGCGGTCCAAGCGCTCACATACCAGTTGGACAAAATTTGTGAAGTTGAGTCAACCTTAACTAAAAGAAGAAGAAGAATACGCGGGTATTCATTGGTAAGTCGATATAGTTAGAAAAAAGCCTACGCCGAGCCCTGACAAGTTTGTTTTAAAGTTAATTCCACCAAAACACACCCACAAACAGAAAGTAGTATAAACTGTTATTACTTCGGTAATAGAGTTTGGTATTGGAAAACTTCAATGTTTTTGTTGCTGCGTAGGCATCTTCGGAGAAAAGTTTTGAAAAAATATTTTTTGAAATAATAAACTTTTTTCTATTAAAACTTTTGTATTTAATAGGAATGCGAATGCATAAACGGAACCACTATAGGATCACTAGTGTGTCTGTCTGTCCGTCTGTCACCACATCTTTGAAAAAAATATTCATCATGTAGATTTTTTATAGTTGTAGTGGGTGTAATACCCTATTGAAATAATTGCTTTGACTTAAGTTTAAGTTTTGTGAAGAAAACAGCATATCACCTATAAAATACTAAATCTATTACGTCCACTACCCAATGACTATCTAACTAGACTTACAATCTTAAGTTTCAGCTCTCACTTGGAGTGCGCTCGAAATGTCTTAAGTTGTCTTACGGCTTTAAGACGACAAACTAGAGCGAGACTTCGGACCTAAAGTGGTTGGCATCGACCGTTTTGCAAGTTGGTAACATGCCAGCTATTATTAATCGCTTTTGGAATTATTGTTTTGTTTATTGCCATTGTGGCGGTATTATTACTGTTTGATGGAGTTATGTGGCTTGTTGCTGTGTTGTGCCTTATGTTCTCTCTGTCCTGCTCTTGCTATGGTTTTTTTTTAAATTTAAGATGGGTGGTAATAACAAGAGCAGCAGTGGTCTGATAGTTACAAGCTGTATCCGTGATCAATATTTTACATGTAAGTGAAAAGTACAAAAACACGGACAAACCGTAACTAAGCTTATTTAGAATCTTGACAGACATGTGGAATTATGATTATTTACACAGGCCAGTACTTATATATATGCGACCTCCAATATTTTTCTCTTCGAGTTCACTCACTTCTGCTGTGGTTTATTTTTTTAAAATTTAATATGGGTTTGCTCTTGACTCTAGTCTAGGTCATAGATGACAGAGACAAAGTCGACGATGGAGCGAGCTTACCCAGAAGAAGCCTGTTCACTCTAATTTTGAAGAGATTAGGGTCGTATGCGTTCGGAAACACAGACGCAGGCAGAGAGTTCCACTCCTTTGCTGTGCGCATTATAAAAGACGTTTGGAAACGTTTAGTGCGAATTGGTGGAATAGCAACAAGGTAGGGATGGTAACTTGCAGTGCGTCTAGATGTCCGATGGTAGAAGGGGGCCGGTGGGATGAGATCGTGGAGTTCCTGGACACTCTCCCCGAAGTACAATCTGTAGAAGACCGACAAGCAGGCAACCTTGCGGCGATGAGCCAAGCTGTGAAGCTTGGCATCCACCAGTCTTACGTCGCCAATGAGCCTTTTAGCTCTGTGTTCCACCGAGTCAAGCGCGGCAAGTTGGTATTTAGCTGAGCCATCCCAAAGGTGGCTGCAATACTCCATGCAGGATCGGACTTGTGCTTTGTAGAGGGTTAAAAGCTGTCCAGGCGTGAAGTATCGCTTCACTCTATTTAGGATGCCCAGCTTTTTGGCCGCAGTTTGGGCTTTGTGCTCAATGGTGGCACCAAAGTTGAGACTGGTTGTCAACTCCATGCCTAGGAGCTCGAGCCGATCGGTTACAGGAACAGATGTACCCCGAAAAGTCGGAGTTAGGTCGAAACGACTCCTTTTCGCGGTAAAAAGGCATGCTTGTGTTTTGGTGGCGTTAAAAGAGACCAGATTGTCATCACCCCACTGGGAGACAAGACTTTTCTGTCAGCATGCTCTTAATTGTAGATATTATGCTGGTGTGGTTTAGAAAACAGAACTGCCATCTAACGCATCGTTTTTTGGGAGTCCCGTTAAGATTAAAACAAAGAACCAAACAAAAGAAAAAAACTATAATAACACTCAGATTATTTTTCCTGTTTAGAAGCATGGGACATTTTTGAGAAATCTTTTTTAGAGTTTGAGTCTAAAAGTTAAGCGCTCTCTAAAAATTTTCGCCGTATAAACGTTCATGAATCTAGCTTAAAGATGTCTGCTATATAACTTTTCGTTACATAAATGCAGAGGAAACTTTATCGTTGGTCCATATCACACTTCCGCAAATTAATACGTAAATATTCTAAGCCATCCCGTTCATCTTAATAATCAAATGTTTAGACAGTATTCGGCCAGTGACCACCCAAGTGAGGCGAAGTGAATCTGTGCCAGTTCGCTCAAAGGAACACTGGAGCTATACACAAGCCACAATGTACCGACAAATACTAGTCACTCGAGTAGGGAAGACGATGAATGCATCCATATGTGAATACATTCAATGAATCATTAGTAAGCAATCTGGAGGATATGTGGCAATATAAATAACGTAGCGATGGTGTCGAGTTGAAACATTACCAATAACTCTGAAGATAATTTCTTGAATCAAGATGACATGTGTTCACGTTTTTGGCCAAACAATGTGTCAATATAAAACCTCCTTTATGTCAGTCAGGGGACGGACATTTAATATTTTCACAAATGGAATTTAAAAAAAATACAAATGAAACGAACCTCTTATCAGCTTAACAAAAATACACGAGGACGGTCTAACAAATCTATCAAACCATTCCAGCACTCTCCTGGAGATTTACTGAGATCCCCACTTGCCCTGAGAACGGGTGATTTTGTCCTGTTAGATCTGCTACTGCCCAGCATCGGCTGCATTAGCTCCAAATCCTCCAGAGTTTCAGCGTTTCTCTCGCATTGTGAGAACATGGCAAACGAAAAGCTGGATAAGTCTTCATTACAAAAAAAAAACAAACGTAATTCATTGTTTACAGATGTGTTTAATGGTTATTGAAAAATGTCCTTACTATACCCATATAGAGGGCTGGCAACAAGATATTCTAGTCTCCATAAGTCCATGAAAGGGAAAACACAAAGCGTTGACCCCATTGGCTCTATTTTCATGACAAGGCGGACCGCTAGTTTATTGATGCTACAAAACTCACCACACAATCGGCAATCTTCGGCCATTTGCGGTTATGTGCCCGAGATATTAAAAATGCCATGTTTCTTGTATGGTGAACGCTTATAATTAGCAAATGTTCGGACGGCTCATCTTAATTATTTATACCTATGATTGAAGTAAGCCAGAAGTAATACACTCAGTGCCTTAACCAGTGATCTCATTCATGCATCTAATACGAACATACTCATGGATAGTTCCTCAAACATGGTTTTGCAGCTAGTAAATGCAAAACTTTTGCATTCAATTCCAAATATCTGTCTCGCGACTCGATCCACTCAGGAGTCAAAACACTCGAACGAACGGCAGTCGAAGTCTTATTAGTGTACAACTTAAGTCTATGAGCAATCGGGAAACCACTTCGCTCTGATTGGTTGTAGAGTTATTATTGGCTTGCTGAACTGAAGCTTATTATTGTTAGTTTGTACTGAAAAGGGTTGGAAACTCAACCAATGTGGCTTTTACAACATAAACTTTAATATTTATCTGCGGAACTCTGAAATTGTTCCTGCAAAAATGTTGTCTGTTAGTAACTTTTATTATCATGCCATGGGCAAACGTGTCGGATTTTGTCTTATCTATATAAGAAAAGATCATCGCCCCATAATAAAACGATTTCTGACTGGTATTTTTATATTAAAACTGCGATATCGAAAGCTTTGCAAAGTATATAAGATCGGGACGGGACTCGGCCCTTGGAAATTCCGGGATTAATCACGTCGGAAAAAAGAGGGATTATTGAAAACTGCAAAGCTTTTAGGGAATTAAAATAAAACGAGGAAGTGAAGCAAGACAAGCTCTTCATTATGTAATTCCTTTATAAGATTAATGTTTTGTTAGACGGTGTTACCGTGATAAACTTAAGACGTTTTGGTGTTAGCAAAATGTTAAAGTGTAGGATAAAAGATGAAGAAGAATAGATGTATAGATTAACACTGTTGAGCATTTAATAAAAATATATAAGGCTTCTCCTAAGGTGAACTGATGCCCTTAGGCTCTAGGTAAGTAATATTCTACAACACACACACACACACACACACACACACACGCACACACAGCGCAGTGATTGAGCGATTGGCTGCTGTGCTGCGTGTCGTGGGTTCGACTCCCGCACGGAACAAATATTTGTATGGTCTACAGATAGTTGTTTCGTGTCTGGCTGTTTGTGTATGTTTGTAAATGCACCCACGATACAAGAAAAATTACTACTGTAGGGCAACGTTTTGAAAAAAAAAAATCTTTTAGCGGTAGCGTGGCGAAAGACGATTGTCAAAACGTCTAAAAATTACGGGATTGACAAACGTTGACCAAATGCCACGTGGTCCCTTATGTTTGGCATCTCGACAATCACCATCGCTGCGATTGGCACTTAGTCTAGAGCCTCTGTTGAAGTATGCGGAAATCCGTTGGATGCGAGATGGACAGGACCGGTCAATGTGGTGACACTTGGAAGGCCTATGCCCAGCAGGTGACGTCTTTTTGCTGAAATTATGTTATTATGCCTCTTAATACTAAATAACAGACACATGGCGACGATGCGAGGGGTTTGTTCAAATTCATGGCCCACGTCTTGTGAAAGTACAATAGTTTAGGATACGATGGGACTGACTTCCACCTTTTTTGAAGTCGGTAAAACAAAAAAAAGTCATCGAAAAGATGAAAAAAATATGACGTTTGGGAGTAAGTAACAGTTGAAGGAAAAACTTCATGAGAATTCAAGTGATAACTGTAAACAGACGATAGATTGTCAGACCTACTAAAGAAAATACACATTGTTGCGCTACTAGATAAATAAAACGCTCTAGAAAAGCCGTAACCCTTTTTCTCAGTCACTTTTACGACTCCCTCACGTTGATAAGAGGCTGATACATTTTATATTTCCCTTTCAGCTGATAAAAACTCGCAAAAATATTCAGAGTGGAGTCTATCGTCTCATTGTCTGCACTATCTATGCTTCCTACATCACTGTCTGAACAGTGGGATGCTTTTGTCGCGTCGAGGGATAGCGTCGTCTATTCTCACTTAATACGAATACAATGCATGGTATTCTCGGCCGATTTATCCGCTTTTGTTACTGAGCCGGCGATGTTGGCAACAGAAAAACTTTCAAACGTTTAGTGCCGCCGTCTTTCCGTTTGAAATTTATTTTGCTATAGTGCCAATTTGTGTGGAAGTTTATTTATTGGAGCTTTTTGTTGGGCTGATTTTTAGTTTTATTTTTATAGTTTTGTTTTACTGGATCTACAGAAGGGGATGATTTTTTTTTTATTTTTTAGTGATAGGTACGTTGACACTTTTTTGCGGTGGGAAAATTTTAACAAAATTAAAATTTACTTGTATAAGCCTTCGCTGTGCGTCCAGCAGCAGCTATATCTAATGAAATCTATAATATAAGTAGACAGTTGAAGTAATAAAAAAACTAGTCAAGTGAGAGTCGGATTCGCGCATTTTTCGATACTCACAAAGTTATAGAGCACTTGCCCTTAAGCTAGAAACATGAACTTTCGCAAGAAACAAGGTCGGATAAAAGAACAGAATCTTTTGCATGTGAGTTTGACTCGCACTTAATCAGTTTTTATACTTTCGATAAGTTTGAACAATTGCGGTGTAAGCAAAATAATTTCTTACTTAATTTACCTTGGTTTCTTGTTGTAACAATTCTGCTTATCATCGCAACCAAATTGTTACAACCAAGTGGAATGTTCTATAAAGTTAGGCCCTAGTTTCCAAAGAAAGGGACTGATACAATACATATATGTTCAAACAAGTCTGAGTCAAGCTTAGGTACATACATTTGAAACGCAAATATTACGCTGCGTTGGCAAACAAAATAACGCGAGTTCCCTTGAATTTGCTTGAATTTAATGTCGCTTCATATTTGTTTTATATTACAGTGTTTGTTGAAGTTTTAGAGATGGAATAGAGAGGCTCGTGGTTACATATCAACAGTAAATTCGTAATGTTAAGGGTTTACCGCAGTCAGGCCATGAGTGGGTCGGAAAAATCACATTGAGAGACACTCATTCTCACCTTTGAGAGCACTTTATGTCGTGAGGATCTCTGGAGTCGATACTCTACTTGAAATATTGGGATATAATGATGTTTATTTCAGAATTTGAAAGCCGGAGATCAGAGGGTTAGACTGGATTATTTTTATTACATTTTTCAAAACCTAGAGACTAGACGCAGTTAAACAAAATTATTTAAAAATCTCAAACAAATTGCGGAGATGTTAGCGTTTTAAAATCTGTGATAACCAGAGACAGCACTAATTGCGTGTCACATCACTCACAAGTCCCGCCATATTAAATTGAAGCAATCCAGTACAAACGACATTTTGTATGACAAGGATAGAAGTATAACTTCAAAAAGCGTGCAACTTCTCCGTTTTTCCACCAAATTTATTAATTTTTCCATCAATCCTACTGTTTTAATACTATCTATCAAATAAATATTAATTTATATAGATTTGTCATAGTAGTCAAAACTGCAAGAAAACCAAGGTTTACCGTCATAGCCTGAAGGATCGCCAAACTGAAGTAGCAGTGGGCAGGGCACATTGCTCGCAGAACAGATGGTCGATGGGGCTGAAAATTTCTGGAGTGGCGACCGAGTACCGGAAGACGTAGCGAGCGATGACCTGGTGAGAGTCGCGGGTAACCAATAGATGTGAGACGCACAGAAACGGTTGTTGTGGTGACACTTGGGGGAGGCCTATGTCCAGCAGTGGACGTCTTTCTGCTGATATGATGATGATGATGATAGTAGTCATATACCCTATTATTATTTTGACTTAAAGGTCCGTTCTTGTATTGAAAAAACATACATATTCGAGTTATTATATATAATATAGAGTATTATATCAGCGACAAACACGGTCAAAAACTTCTCAAAATGTAGGAAAATAAGAGATGGTCTTGAGAATTTGCGACTACAATACCTACCTACCTACACCTACCTATATATACCTACGAACGTTAAAGATAGTTGTACGTATTTTGTTAGGGTAGCACAGTCATTCATGAACGTATAGGCATAGTGTGTGTAAGTTATAGGGTGTTATTGAAACTGTTCGTGTATTAAATCCTCTCCATCAATTTCATATAAGCAGAGACTCAGTTTAATGTGTTTGTAGAGGAAATTAGTGTTTCAGATATAATTTATAGTTTACAAGTTTGTTGAACGATGTTTTGTATTAACGCTGTCTCCATCGTTTGTTCTGAAATGTGGTTTGAACTTGTAAGTTATTGGTTTAGGTTTTTGTAGACTTTCAAGAAGTTTGTTTTTGGGATAAGTTAGATGATTTATGTTCGCCCTCGACTTCTTTAGGAATTAGTTACAAAGTTCTCATTTAATTGAATGAACTGTGGAGGCTGACGAGAAAATTATGTTTTTAGAATTTAATTATGCAGTAAATATTGTGTAGGTTTTGCTGAACTTATAGGTAAGCATAATCAGTTGTCACAAAAACTGCTGCATCAAAAAGGCGCATAGAGACAAAAAAAAAACGGTTGTCATCGAGCTTTGTGGTGCTGGTATTAAAAGAGAGGTGTTCTACCAAGTTACCTCCTCAAGTGACACCCATTTCGGAAGAAGTGATTTGATGAGTTCCCATCTTTAAATAATAATACCTAATAATAATATTTATTTATTTGCAGACCGAGGTCCATAGCGTTAGTAAGCTTATAAAACTATTGTTAGTAGTACACATACAATGAAAACAAGACAGTTACAATTTAACACAAACAAAGATGCCAGTCCACTCACCTAGCTACGACCTGAGTGTGCAGTCCCACCCATCGGCCGAGCATTGGACAGTACCACCGGTCACCACCGGTCACTCAGCATGCTGTGGGAGCTGCCGCGTATTCTGTGCTTTAGAGAGGCGCAACGCTTACGGATAATTGAGTAGAAATCATCCACTCTCGCATCGGCAAACATACCAGACGGGCTACAGAACCGCGGCAGCCCCACAAGCATTCTAAATGCATTGTTGTACTGGATACGCAGAGCGCTGTATGCCATCTGCGTATACTTTACCCACAGACTGCAGGTATAGAAAGTTTGACAATAGGCTCGAAAGACACCCATGGAAAAATCTGTGGTGTCGGCACGCGAAAAATTTTGGCGCGAAAAGTATATTTGGTAAGGGGTCCGAAAACTTATGTATGCATCCTTAATCTAATCCGATACAAACTACATTATATAATGACTTTGTCGAACTTTGAGCTAAATAAATCAAATAATATGATATTGAATTCAACTCAACGATCGGTAGATATAATATAACTTTGCTCTCGAAGCTTGTACCAAGCAAAATGATGCCGCCACTGACGCCTATGTCAGTGTTTGTACGTCAATTTGACTAACAATCCAATTAGCCCCCGGGACAGTAACAGAATACTAATTATTCGGGTGAAAATACGAAGCCGACAAATACATAGGTATCAGATTGAAACATGTGTCATTGTTTAGCTTTCGATAGCGAATTAACTAACGATTTATTGTAGGTAGATTGTGCGAGTAGTTTGAGTTTTCATGTAGTGGACGGTGCATCGAAAAGGCGTTTCGGAATTAAATTTCATAAAAATAATTGATTACCCAATATATAGATGTTTCGAAGGAGAAAGGTGAGGCCTTTGCCCGGCCGTGGGGCAAAACTCAATCACTCAGTAACGCAAGAGTTTTACATAATACTAATGGTCCCGACAGACGTTGTCCTGCCCGAACGTTTGCTTTGTGTATGACGAAAAAATATAGAAATCGATTGCAGCGCCACCTACCGGGTCCAATTGTGGATCTAAACTATCCTCAAATCCACTTGAACAAACACAAAAAAAATCATTCAAATCGGTTCAGCCGTATAGGAGGAGTTCACTGTCAACACACGTACAGAAGAATTATGTATATAAAGATATACTGATTTCAGTGGCTTACGGTGCTGTTCAACACTCATTATTATATGAGAAAGGGGCTAGGACGACCACAATAGATGGTAAAATGTGGTGTCAAATTAATAGACGGTAGTCTAAGAAGACTACATCTTCATTAATTTGGATTGGTGGTGGTAAGGTGGTTTGGTAAAGAGAATAATTTCCATATTCTTCTTATTAAAATATTTCGTTTTATAATAATATTATAAAGCGGTCACTATGCCGCATGCATAGTGACTGCTGGGCTAAAGTCTCCACGCAATGGGTGCCAGAGGATAGACGGCGTCGCCGAGGCCGGCCCAGAAAGCGGTGGCGAGATGATTTGGATGCACACTGCGAAGGTTGGTTCGAGGTGGCGCAAGAAAATAATGTCTAGAAGGATATGGGGGAGGCCTTTGCCCAGCAGTGGGACACAATAGGCTAAGAAAAAAAAAATTATCGTTTTATAATAATAATAATAATATATGAAGGACGGGACGGTTGACATGTGTCGGGCATGCCACCGTCCGGGTGAGTCCATCAAACATATTATCTCTGGTTGTTCTCGTCTGGCTAACGGCGAGTAGGTACTTGCACAGGCATAACCAAGTGGCCAGGATTATCCATCAGCAACTTGCTTTGAAATACAAACTTGTGGATTCTGAGGTACCGTATTACAAGTATGTGCCCGACCCAGTTCTCGAAAATGACCATGTCACGTTGTACTGGGACCAGTCTATCATCACTGATAGGACTATTTATGCCAATAAGCCTGACATAGTGGTGATAGACCGATTAGCGCGCCGCACAATGATAATCGATGTTACCATCCCACATGACGAGAACCTCGTGAAGGCTGAGAAAGAGAAGCAAATCAAGTATCTCGACTTGGCACACGAGGTTGTCGACATGTGGAATGTGGACTCGGCTGTCATTGTGCCGATTGTCGATACGGCCAATGGCCTGATGGCCAAAAGCTTCGACGACCATCTGTCGAAGTTGGCGTTACGCAGTTGGCTAAAGGGCCTGATACAGAAGGCAGTACTCCTCGATACGGCTCGTATCTCTGGAACCCTAACCACCGGTAGCTTGGACTCTGCTCCCGACACCGGCGGACTACTACTTTTTATATTTTTAAATGATTTTTTTTTGAAGTTTTTTTAAAGAAATATTTAAAAATGTAAATTAGTATGTAAGAAAAATAAATAAACATAATAATATAATTCGTTTTATAATTAATAATCATCGCCATTACAACGAAATATTTGTATGGTCCTATAGGACTACCAAAATGTATTCATAGTTTCCCTGAACCCTGAATATTACCTTGTCCAATTAGTAGTTTATACTATTGCTATAGTTGGATTACCTACCTTCACATTATGGCATCAATTCAGCTTAAACACGGCACCGCTCATATATGAACTTTTGAACTAACTCTATCTAAACTACATTATTATAACTTCGCATTTGGTTCAGTTTTACGCTCGTTAAACCTCGGTTTAGCTGTTTGGTTAACTTTTTATGGTAATAACTTTTGGGTAAAATGTGATCGGATAATGAAATAATTTTACTGTAATATACATAATTCAAATTAAATCTGCACTAGGAAGCCGCGTATCTGTTTGCGCCAGACAGTCTGACAACAGGGAGAGATGGCGAGAGATCGTGCGGAGAGCTGTGTCCGCCTCTACCACCGACGTGGACCCCTCGACATGACCACGACCGCTCTGTCAAGAGTGAAACGACATAGAAGAAGATACATAATTCCCTCTCGGTGCAACTTAAGTTTTAAGTAGATTTTACCGAATCCTCGGTAGAGATTACTAAAAGTGGAAAACCCTAATCATAATAAAAAAAACCTTTTATTCCATACACCCTAAACATAATATAAATGAATTATGTCCAAAAAATAAAAAAGAAGCTGTTATAAGTTCGTAAACGAAGTTTTAAACTCCGTTCCACTGAAACGAAAACTGTAGCACAATGTTCAACCGAAATCACTTTTGATACGCTTAACTAATTAACTTACACGCGTACCAAATAAAGGATCCCAAAACCAAAAAGCCTAAAAAACCTGTACTGCACAACTTAATTTACCCGAAACTCGTCGAAATTTCAACAAAATTCGCCACTCATGTTCTCCCCAATGAAACATTGAAGGGAACTATAAATAAGAGAGAGAGGGAGAAAAAGTCTGCATGTGAAATTGTGAAGTCTGAAGCACGTAAAGCCGGAAGTCCGGCGTCGGCCGCATCCTGCTCCGTCTGCTACTGAAAGCCTTTTAGTTCAATTTAGCGTGAAAAAAGAGTCTAGCTATTCTGTGTTTTATGTCACTAGGGAAATTGCTCTCGTCATATCTAAGTTCCCGATTTGAAAGCGTTCTTGCATCACTGAGTAAGGGGGTAGTTGGGATTTTATGCGATAACTGCTCTAGGCTAGTGTTGGGTGGGGATCGGAAACGTGAATAAAGGCTTTGAACTGTCGGGTGGCAATTTGTAATAAAAGGTACATTTTTTATTCGTCTCTCTTTCGTTTGGTACGAGTAGCAGCTTGTTATGAATTTTAGTGAGTGAAATATTGCTCATAACACAAACAATTTTGCGAAGAATTTTGTTTATTACCCGGATTGGATTCGGCCTTCGTTTGATGTGAATTTATTACACACCTGCAGCGCTTCGCTTAAAATTTTGCAGTAAACCTTGACACCTTGCTTCCATTAATTCCATTTCAAACGCCCCGTTTTAATCGCAATTAAGCAAGGCGAGGCATTTATCTAAATTGTCAATTTCAATTGAAAATTCCTTAGAAATTCTCCTCATTTTCTTTGTCGGGAAATGAAGGCAAATACAGCAAATTCCTTCGGGACTTGCTCTGTAGACAAAGACAAAACTGAAATAGTTATTGATCCATTAGGAATTCAAATTGCCATCTTTGAGGGGACGTAGTACCTTGTTTCACGGGAAATTACTATTGGAATAGAAATAGACGGCAAAGTCCGATCTAATATAAAAGAATCCACAAATATAATTTGACGAGACTATTAATATTGTTGCTTGGCCTACTTATCAATAATGGAATTCTCGGTATCTTAATTTTTTTTCTTCTTTTGTAAGAAGCGGAAAGGCAATACTACTAATTTATATATTTTTTTTAATGTGATTTTTAAGTAGAAACCTTGTTTTTTGATACCTTATTTTAGAAACCACGGTTTTGACTACGCCGAATTCGCATTGAGTTGATGTAAATAACCTAACACAATCGCAGCTAGTTAAAAAAAAAACTTAACATAATATGTATTGGTTACTACGGCCTGGCGTTTAATTTTGGCTTTGATGCTTTTCGTCATCAAAAATATGTCATGATATCGTATTTTTGCACAATCATAATGAGTGCCTTCCCATTTGTCGCTCCAGTTCCTTGCTAGACAGGTCAAATAACCCGTAACGACTTCCTCCAACCTCTTAAACAAAGCTTTGATATCCTTCAATTTCTTCAACAAAGAAAAAAAGGATAGCTGCGTTTCTATCAAGCATCTGCGTATACGATTTGCTGACGAATCTGAACGACACCCCAATCGTTCACAAACAGTAATAAAACCGCATCGCCTACCATTTATCCGGGCTTGTTTGTGATGCGAACGTGATTGTGGGCCACAGAGTATAGAAACGCCTTAGTGGCCAGCTAATCCAACTTTTCAAACAAAAAAAAGCATGTTTTTTAATGTCACAGATTACTCATAGAAATTGAAGAAGATTATTTTTGTTATTGATATGAATATTTATTGTTTCTAAAAAGCTTCATTCCGCGTGGATTTCAAAATATCCATAGGAACGTACTTACTACCATGATAAAGATAAGGAGGCAGACACATTTACTTAGCACAAACTGAAAGGTACCAAAAACACATTCTGTTATTTCGTTCAATGGGACTCACACTATTGCAAGTTCTCATCAAGTTCCGAGTCAGAATCAGCAGTGGCGACCACCAGAAAGAACGATTGTTGTCCCAGAAGAACGATTCAAATGCTTTAGAACCTGCAACGAAATAGTGGATATCATCAATAACTCTCACTACGATCCTTATCAATCAGAAAACCGAGCCAGTGAACCCGCCTAGCACAACGGATTAAAATTATCAGAAAAAAGAATTGGACCTAAACTTTGAGTTTTTAAATTTAATTTGAATAATACTCGTATGTATGAAAAAACGCTAGAACGCTCGAAACATTGTTTTTATTAGAATATGATTAGTAGGATGTTATTTACGTCCGGAGTCCCGGTGCAGGCGTTCCGTGCTCTATCGTACGGCCCATACGGACAAAGGGCGCACGAAGAATAACGTCAGATCTGAAGATAATGAGATTTTCACGAGTATCGCGATAATAATCGGTGGCATTGTTTGCGTGCGGTTGCCGGCCGGCAATTATTAGAACAATGGGGACTAGGAAACAGTTTATCAGATAGTAATGAGTAGTTATTCGTCTATTATAGGATTTGTCTGCGGATAGTTTGGGCGTGTAGATGAGTTTGTAAGCAATTCCCCTCTTGTGTTAGAATGAAGCCCGTTAGCTGTTTAGGAACAAAGCGAAACACAAATTGCTCTTGTTAGTATACACTAGATTAGAATTCTAATACGTATAACATTGAAGACTTTTTTGAGTCTGTCTTTTTAATTGAAGTTAGTAAATCGATCGAATCGATCGAGATGCAGATTATGTCATAATTCCCTAAAAGTCCAGTCGAACTAAAAGGTATTCTGCCAACAACGACAGTTTACGTTGCTAACGAAGAAAATTCTTTAACTAACATTCAACAAATAAGAACGGGCACAGTTACTTTGCAAATGAATGGCTAATTAAAAATGTTTTATTCAGATATTCGCGTTGCAATTTGCTTGACTGGAGGAAAACTAAATTAAGAGTTGTACAGACGCCATTACGATATTAAAACGGGGAAATGCTGTTAGTTTAGCGTGTCAATCTCTAAAGTGATAACATCTCTGGGGATATTACTAAGTTGAAAAACTGCATGCAATGTCGAAGTAAAGAAAATGGCGCGTGGACTTGACTGATTTAACATTGTATTGTGACAGCAATGTAATGTTATAATAAAAGTTTTACCGTTTTTTTTTCTTGTTTTTTTTTTTTTTTTTTTTTTTTTTTTTTTTT